>SCDY01000534.1:0-56261 GCA_004143825.1 Drosophila micromelanica
TCTGGTCTAACCTGTGAAGGACGCTCACCAGGGCGGAACTTCGGCTTTTCAGGACTGTAGAATTCACCTTCTGGCTTGAGATTGTCTGTCGGTCTAACCTGCTCTGGCCGTTCAGCGGGTCTATATCCTATCTTATCGGGGGTGTAGAATTCTCCCTCAGGTTTCAAGTTATCCTCTGGTCTGACTTGAGATGGACGCTCACCAGGGCGGAACTTCTGCTTTTCAGGACTGTAAAATTCACCTTCAGGCTTAAGATTATCCGTTGGCCTCACTTGCTCAGGGCGCTCTACATATTTATATTCTTCCCTTTCAACAAACGTCATTTCGCCTTCAGTATGCAAGTTATCTTTTCTGATGATCCTCTCCGTTTTCTCTGCTGGCCGGTAAACTTGCTTTTCAGGTTTAACAAAATCGCCCTCTGGTTTAAGATTATCCACGGGCTTCTTTTGAATTGGACGTTCAGCGGGTCTGTATCCTGGCTTATCGGGAGTGTAGAATTCGCCCTCAGGTTTCAAGTTATCCTCTGGTTTGACTTGAGATGGACGCTCACCAGGGCGGAACTTCGGTTTTTCGGGGCTGTAGAATTCACCCTCAGGCTTAAGATTGTCGGATGGTTTAACCTGCTGTGGACGTTCAGATGGTCTATATCCTGGCTTATCGGGAGTGTAGAATTCGCCCTCAGGTTTCAAGTTATCCTCTGGTCTGACTTGAGATGGACGCTCACCAGGGCGGAACTTCGGCTTTTCAGGACTGTAGAATTCACCTTCTGGTTTAAGATTATCTGTCGGCTTCTTCTGTTCAGGACGAACTACGTATTGATATTCTTCCCTTTCCACAAACGTCATCTCGCCTTCAGTATGCAAGTTATCTTTTCTGATGATCCTCTCCGTTTTCTCTGCTGGCCGGTAAATTTGCTTTTCAGGTTTAACAAAATCGCCCTCTGGTTTAAGATTATCCACGGGCTTCTTTTGAGTTGGACGCTCTGCTGGCCTATATCCGTCTTTATCTGGAGTGTAGAATTCACCTTCCGGTTTCAAATTGTCTTCTGGCCTGACCTGTGATGGACGTTCAGCAGGGCGGAATTCTGTTTTTTCTGGACTATAAAAGTCGCCTTCCGGTTTTAAGTTGTCTGGATGACGCACTTGGGTTGGTCGATCCCCAGGCTGATATTTTGGCTTTTGAGGACTGTAAAATTCACCCTCTGGCTTAAGATTGTCTGTTGGTTTCACGTATCCGGGTCGGGTGACGAATTGATATTCCTCTTTTTCCACAAATGTCATTTCACCATCCATGCGCAGATTATCGGTGTGGATAATTTTTTCACGTCTTTCGCCTGGCTTGTAGGGCTCTTTTTGTGGAACTAAAAATTCTCCTTCTCCGGTCTTAAGATTGTCTTCTGGTTTCTTTATCACAATATAATCTACAAATATGTCTTCAGTTTTCTTAGGAATGTTATCATCTTTCTTTGACCATGTGTTAGTACGTATTCTTGTGTAAGTTTCATCGACGTTATCTAAAAAAAATTGAAATTTTTATAAATAATAAAAAATTGGATGGCATTATAACTTTAGAGCACTTACCATCGATTTCAACAATTGTGTTTTCCGTAGATTTTGTTGTGCTTGTGGTGCAATGATGACGACTAAAATAAAATGGGTTAAATTAGGAATAATTGTATAAATTGAAATAGAGAATAAACTTACCCGCAAGTACATATTTCACAGATGCATCTCTCACTATGTGTTGTTTTCTTATCGACTCCACGCTGCAATGTAAAAATAAATAAATATTTATAAAAAACTAAATAATTTTATTTAGTTATGAACTTACGGTTCTGGAATCGTCTAAGCGTTTCTTATCAATGCGCACATTATCGATTTCATCATAAATATTCTCTGTAATATTTTTGTGTTTCGATGTTTCATTCCGATTCAATGTTATGTTCTCATTGTTCTCCGAAATTGATGTGTTCTTCTCAATTTCAACAAACTCATCCACGTATATTGTCTTCTTGGGGGCCTCCACAATCTTCTCAATGACATCTGTGTGCACCTTCTCATCGAGTACGCGCCAATCGTTAATGCTCGCATCAAATATCTGACAATGGGAGTACATTAATTATTAGGACAACACACCCCAAAATAAAAAGCATAGAAAAATGTGTGCCATATGAAGAAACACACCCAGTCCCAGTCCCTGACTGAACTCACCTTTGTTACTTCTGTTGTGGTCGTTATGTTTGCAACATCGGTATTATCTTTCTCGATTTCCCGAGCAATGTCATTCGGCACAAAAGCTTTCGTATCTGTGTACGACTTCTCATCGACGACCGTCCACTTGCCGAGCTTTGTGTCGTACAATTTGGTGGTGTACGTTGTTGTTGTTGTGTTAATGACATCATCCACTATTTCAGGATAGCCCACATCATTCACGCTATCCACGGTGCGTTCGTCCACCACGCGCCACCTATTGTTCCGTCTGTCGTATATCTTCTTCTTGTAGGTGATTTTGGTGCTGCCATCGGTATCCTGGCTAACATAACGCTCAAAGGTGGGTCCCTTCTTATTGCTGGCATATTGGGTGCTGCTGCTGCCATCGCTCAGCTCGGTCCACGTTTTCGTTTTCACATCGTAAACCTCCTTTTTCGATGATTGCTGCGTGTTGCTGCTGCTGCTGCTGCTGCTGATGTTGGTGCTGCTTTTGACAGTGCTTTCGTTCAACTGCTTGCTGGACTTTGTCTGGCTGTCCACATCGAAGCTAACAGCTGTGCTGGCCAACTTATCGTTCAATGTTGTTCCCGTTGTTGTTGCTGCTGTTTCTGTTGTTGTTGCTGTTGTTGATGACGTCGCTTTGTTTTTTGTTGTGGTCGCGACCGGTTCGCGCCGCGACGTCATCGCTGTGCTTGACGACGATGACGAATCAACGACGACACCCACCACAGCAGCTGTTCCAAGCGGCACGCTCTGAGATTCGTTGCCGCTCTTGATGTGGTTGCTCTTGATGCTGGTGTTGGTCTTGCTGCTATCTGTGCTGATGACAACCTGCTCGGCCACATCTACATATTTGCTGTTCGATGATGATGTCATGCCGCCGCTCTCCACGGCTCTCTCGCTGGCGATGAGCGTTTCGGAGCCGGAGCTGGCTTTGGAACTGGTTGTCGTCGTCTCAAAGTAGCTGGAGCTGCTTGCTTTCGATGTGGATGCGTACATTTTGGATATGCTGCCACCGCTGCCACCGGACATTAGGACATTGGGATTGGCTGTGATTTCGACCACCTCAATGGGCACCGAGAAGACCGGTTCCTTTTGCTCACTCTCCAACAAATCAATCGATGAAATGATCTGCTCGTTGGAGTAATCTTTCGAGATCTTGGCACTGCTCGTGCTGCTGCTGCTGAACAGCTCCGATTGCTGCTGTCTCTGAGATTGCGATTTGGCCGTAAACGAGCTGGAACTGTAGCCAGCTCCAGACTGCAGCAGACTTTCACCCGCCCGCAGGACGGAGCTGGAGGTGGAGGTGGAGGATGGATCAGACGCAGGCGCAGCTCCGTACGTGACAGATTCATGCTCCATCGAGCTGGAGCTGGTGTTGGTTGTTAACGTGGCCGTCGCATTTGGGCCCAGCTTTTTGGTTAATTTGGTTGCCGAGGCCGACGCTGATGTTGTTGTGCTTGATGTTGCTGGCGGCGATTGCTGCTGCTGCGATTGTTGTTGCTGCTGCTGCTGCTGCTGCGACACTTGTTTCTTTTTATTGCTTTTTGATACCATTTTGTTGTTGGCCTTATTTTCACACAGATGAGGTAATCGTTGCAGCTGCTTGTTTTTACTGGCTTTAATTTGAAATTGTTATTGTGTTATTATAATTATTTGTTCGTATATTCGTTGTCGCTGTTAATTAATCACAATTATTTAAAATGACTGTATATATATATAGTATAGATAGGTGTTTGTTATTGTGTGTTGGTGTCTCCCCAATTTCCACGCGGAATGTCGAAATACTTATTTTTAAATAATGTATTTTTTTATACTTTTACACACACACAAGTGTGCGGGAGCCACAGTTCAAGTTGAAAATGACAACGCTGGCGCGCACACACACACACACACACGCACACACAAACACACACACAAACTTGAACGTGAGCGGGAGCGGGAGAGTAAAAGCTTAACACACACACAAACACTTAGAAAATTTGTCAGAGACAAAAACAAAAAGGCAGCGTAGACAAACTTTGTTTTTTTTTTTTTTTTGATTTATTATTCGCTTAGATGCTCAATTGGGCAGATTCGTAGTGCATAATAATAATATTTCGTAGTCGTGGCGTAAAGAGAACTTGGGAGAGATCAACAACCGTCGCGAAGCACAACTCAAAACGTACTGATCGACGCTGGCGCTGTCTGGAACCGCTTTCGGCCGTATCTGTTGCGCTCTGCCAGCCAAAAACCGACAAAAAAAAATTATAAAAAAAATAGCGTTGGCAAAGCGTTCGTGGGCTTTGCTTCGAAGCGTTGGAAGCTTTGCGAGCACGCGTGCGTGCGAGCGAGAGGCACAATGCACAATGCTTCGCCTTCGCAAAAGGCAAAAACAACGTCTGGCCAGACCGGGCCGGGCCGGGCCAGATCGGAGCTCAGCAGCAGCAACAGCAACGACGCCGGCGCGTAGGTTGCCATTTCAGTTATGTATGCTGTGCCTGTATGTGTGTGTGTGTGTGTGTGTGTGTGTGTGTGTGTGGTTAGAGCGTTAAAATGCGTAGGCTACTCGCCGCTAAGACGACAGACACGCTCACCGCCTTTTACACCCTGTTACCATTCAAAATTGGCTATAACAGATTGGTGAATATGTAAAGAAAGCATCTCCGATCACAAAATCAGAACAATTAACGAAGTCGATTAAGCCTGTATCTATCTATATTAAACATATACTTTTCATACCACACGCAGATTATTTCAAATTTTTGTTATAAATATCTATCTATCTATCTACCCATTTGTCTGATATTAAAAAAAATTGAATTTTAATATCATAAATTTCATCGTTCTTTAGCCGAGTCGATTAAGCCTTGTCCGTCTGTCTGTCCAGTATGTATCTATATATATGTATCTACATACTTTTCATACCATACACAAATTTTATCAAATATCTATCTATCTATCTACTATCTATCTGTCTATCTATCTATCCATTTATCTCTCTAGCTATCTATCTATCTATCTATCTCTAATATTAAACAAGTTAAATTTTAAGACATCGTTTTTTTTTAGCTTATTTCTATGATAAGAGCTAAAGAGAAACAATTTTTTACATATATTCACATATGGCATAAATAAATAAAAAATATTGCATTTTTCCATACCTCCCCCACTTGACCCAAAATTAAAAAAACCTATATCTGAAAGATACACTCTTGATTTGGTTTAAAGAATATGTTTTAATGCAATTTCAATTCGAAAGTGCATTCAAAATCGGGTTATTTAAGGATGCATTTTTCATAGTAGATAATAAGGAAAGTCAAGAGTGCTGTGATCGGGAGTGACTGACTGACAGGTACTCTGTATTCATATTGTATTTTTAAGGGTATTTTCAAGTCGATCACTTGGGACTAGAGCGATCTAATTGTTTTTTTTTTTTTTGCCACGCAGCGAGTTCAATAAGCCAATAAAAACAATATGAAAACAAAAAATTGTTCATTTCGAAAGTGACCGCAAACAAACCAACACAAACAGCTGCTTGATGAGCGCCAGCAGGGTTTTCTTTTCCTTTTTTTAATTTTTTTTAATAAATACATATATGTATAGATCGTTTAAGTTACAGCTCTCGCAGCAGCCGGAGCTGAGTCTGGGAAGTGAACACAGAACGGGCCAAAAACAAATTAACGCAAATACCAATTTTGGCCAGATTCGTAACAGACATTGTCGTTGTCTGGCAAATATGTAGATGCACAATTAAAACGTATATCATATTTTGAATGTGTATATATACATATATGTGACACTATCTGATTAGTCAGCAGCGAGATTTGCATTTACTAGCTTGGCTGGCGACGTGGGCGCATCCGCGGCTCAATAAGATTTAATAAGTATACTATATGTCTAGAATATATATGTGGAAATATATATATATGTTTATTGACGAGAATCGTAGCTAAATTTCATTGCTCAATTGATTTATAACGGCCTTAGGTGGGTGTTACTCAAAATTATGCTCCACGCCTGATATGCCCATAAAAAGCGCTCTCAGCTTCTAGACTATATATATATATATGATCATGGGCAGACAGAGCTCAGGTTGAAGTTTAAACAATTCGACCTCTAAACTGCAATGTAGATAGTCAAATCTAAGCAAAGAAAACTGAATTCAATTGTGTTGCTTAATTCAGCTCATGACGTCATCGACCAAGACTCGGTTTTCGCAGCAATCAAAACTTGTTTGCTGCCCCGAGACATAAACACACACAAAAAACAAGTTCAAAAAAACACAAATAAAAGCACAAATAGATATGAAAAGAAGAAAAATAAAACACACACAAATTAAGTGGAAAATAAAAGTCGTCGCACTGTGGGCACAAATTCACAAATATTCAAAGCGACCCGAATAGTCGATTAAAGATAAATTTAGTGCAACTGCAACCAGTTGGCATTTTGATGCAAAATATTTCGAAAATTTCAGCATAATGTGCAATTAATTAGAGCGCCCAAAAAAAAACACAGAGAGAACTGTCGCAGTCCACAATTAGATCTGTGATGATGACATCGTCTGCCATGTCACGGATTTTCCATGGAATTGAAATTGAAATTCTCCGCGTTGAAGGCAAACATGAAACTTTGTACGGCCACTTGTTCAAGCACAATTAATTTTAATTTAATGCTCAAGAAACTGACAAAAAAATACATGTATAAAAGAAATAAATAAATTCTGTTATCAAGGTAAAAAAAAGGCGACCATGTCAGGCCCTTATATGGCTGTTTGCCAAAAAATAAGAGCCCGAAAATTTAATTCGCTTACACTTGTCAGGCAATGCACTTTTAGGGCACAATTGAATGAATAATTACGAATACCCTATAAGGCCAGTTACTGCAGTGACGTAATCACACAAAATATATATAGAAATATATACTATATATATATATAGGTCTATCAAAGCATCAACAATTAAAAACGATTTAAATTATGAACAAGCTGTTGTAACGACTTTGGACGGATATTGAGCGCCATGAATGCAAAACATTTGCTACGTGCTTATTTGGCCGAGACATTTTAGCGGTTCATATGGGCCATATGGCCAGAAAGCGTTCCGCGGTTTTTGTTTTCGTAGTAGCTGGGTGACTTCATGTAAAAATATTGCTAATTGTTTTTTTGCATTTCAGCCAAAGAGATTACTAATAGCTAGGCTATAGAATTTAAGTGGAAGTCTACATTATACCCTGTACACAATTATTTATACATCAATACTTTTACTAAATATTGTTTTTAAAGTTTTTGTGATTTTAGTTGTTTTTAATATATGTACTATAAAGTTAAAGCTATGCTTAGCTTTATATACAATCCGAGTATACCCCTTCAACTAATTTAATCAGCATGAAAATGCTAAAAACTTCTGCTTTTATCGCACAACAAACTGAATAGTTTATACATGTACGTATATCTTATCTAACTAGGAATTTAACGTGTATTAGCTGATTTATATGCTTGAGAATGTTATAATTATTTACTTAAAATAGAGCTAGCCAAACCCGTTTGGCTATTACCTAGGAATAAAATACGCCCAAGATGGATATAAAGAGTACACTAGACTGATCAAGTCGATTGAATCGCTATGCACTTCCATATTGACTCACAATAAATCGGTTTGTTTGTTTAATCAGCAAATCTAAAAATAAATTATTAATACATTCCCAAGCAGCTTGCACATTTTTTTGGCAATAATTTGCTGTTGTGGAAAGCTTGGCCTTGGGTTATTTGTTGGCAAACAGTCTCGTTATCTGATATATATATATATATATGTATTTTATTTTGCAATTATGTATGACATAAATAAAAAAAAACTGATAGCTAACACTGAACTCAAAGATATCAGGAAAAGTGGATTATGAACAATGCAGGTAAAACCAGAACGTTAAACCTGCTAAGATTAAAAAATCAGTTAATTGAAAATCAATTTTAAAATAAAAATTTTATATCAACATAGTGCACATACTATATTATATCAGTCACTTTAAAAAGTTGGAAAAGTAGTAATTATTTCAATAGAACATAAACAAATAACTCTTGTTTTTTTATAATTACAGTTACACATTCTTTTTTTATTATTCCATAGTCGTATTTTCTTTAAGGCTTACATATTAAAATATATGCTTAATATTAGGTTCATCTATTTATCGGATTATGTTATCGTTTTACTTGCTGCATTTATTCAACGCATTCCTAAGTGTAACTTATAAGTTTTCTTGTTTTGAAATTTTTATTCTTGTTTTTTTTTTAACATATATTTTTACAGTTTTTTGTTTGCTGGTTGGTTTCTTTTGTTAATTCATCTCTTGTTTTGCCACAAAAAGCGTGCATTGTTTGATGGAACTGCAACTGTGAACATGGTGTGTGTGTGTGTGGGTTGTGTTGTGTGTGTATCTCTATAAACTAATTGCTCTTTATTCTTGCGGTATTTGTGTGTGTGTCTATAATTTTGTTATACAACTAACGTTACTTATAGCTAATTATATTTACTTTTTTATTATATAATTCTTTTGCGTTTTTACTTTCACTTTGTCTAATTTTTGTTGTCGTATTTCAAATTTGGATATAGTAATTTTTAGTTATTGTGCCTGGCACCTACTCCAAGTCTCCCTGTCGGCGTGGGCGCCTAACCGAACCGGCTACACTTTAAATGTTTTCTGTTTCCTTCTTTTTTTATTTTTGTTTTAGACCTGTTTTCATTTACTTAAGTTCTAGTTGTAGTTGCATGTTGTTTTCTTTTATTATTACTGAATATTTTGTTTTATGTACAAGCTTGAAAATGTTGTCTGTGTGTGTGTTGGACAAACGCCCACGACCACGCCCACAACAACATGATCGAGACGCTAAGTGCTGTTTGATAATTTACGTATTTATTATATTTATAATTTTTAGCGTGCCTAGAACTAAACGTAGTTTTTCTTGTTTTTATGCTTAATATTTATTTATGTTTTTTTCTTTCTTTCTTTTGTTTTTGTTAATATGTATACACAGTTTACAATTAGGCGATTTAACATCTATATATATATATGTGTGTATACATGCGTGTGTGTTTAAAAATTTCAATTTTAAAATTAATTAGGTAAAAACTTTTGCAACTTAAACGAGGTTGTTGTTTTAGATGCGACCAATGCATCACGAAAAGAATTAACAGAAGAATAATTACAGTTAAAGTTACAATGTAATTTGTATATAGTTGTAATTGATGTACATATGTGTATGTATGTATATAACTCTAGTTAACTATTTATGTGTCTATTTAATTAATAGCTAAATGGTAACTAAATGTATACAACTAAGGGAATCGCTTATTATTTAATTTTGCTCAAGGATCTCTCATTCACTTTTAGCTGTTGTGTGTAGGGATGTGAGTGTACGTGTGTGTGTGGCCTGCAAAGGTGCCCTGTTCATATTGTTTAGGTTCTATATATATGCATATATATATGTGGGTGGGCGTAAATATGTATGTGTGTGTGGGGAGCAACCTTTAGCCGGGCAATTGCAATTGCACATTGGCTTTGTATATTTACAAAAAGTTACAACAAAAATGCTCAAAATAAACTGCGCTCATAAAAAATTTAATATTTCTCGCTTTTTATTCCGCATGCATCGACGCCTGCTGCTGCTGCTGTTGCTGCTGCTGCTGTGCCGCCTGCTCCTCCTGCAACACATTTCGACAGATCTCGTATTTGATGACCTTGCCATGGCTACCGGGCACAATTTGTACCTCCACCTGTGTGGACTGTTGTCCGGCAGCGGCGGCTGCGGCAGCTGCCGCTTGTTGTTGCTGCTGTTGCTGCTGCTGCTGCACGTCCGCCTCCTGTAAAAATGAGCAAACACAAAACTTTAGGATATCGTTTTCTGTGGCCAAAGAACGAACTCGCGTTCTCTCTTTTGTTCTATGCACTAAAACAAAAATATTTAAGCTAAACTAAAATTTCGCTCAAGCAAAATGTCAAACAAAAAACGGGGCTTTCAAAATCGGAACTTTTAAATAGTGTATTTGTTTTTTATTTGGGAGTGTGGGTACACATAACGAAGATCACACAAAAACTATGTGGTAAGTTAAAGCAAATGCACAGATAGGTGATAAAACACAAAGAGAGAGAAACTCAGGCACAGACATACGCAAAATACACATGAAGAAAAAGGAGAACATAATTAATTATAATACACACATAGCTAAAATACACATGACAATAATACGTAAGTTATATAGTATTTAATTAAAGACAATTAGCTAGATAATTTGGAATATATATTTTTTGTTTTATACACACCTAAAACGCGCACAGTGAAGCCATTTATTTGCGTACAAAATTTTGTAACGTTTTTACTGTAGTATTTGATCTATTTATTTGATTTTTTCGTCTTATGTGGGTTTTATTGGTTTATCAAGTTTTTATTTTAGGTTTTTTTTTTAAACAGCCTGCTGGACACAAACACACACATGCAGACACGCAAACACACACACAGACGGCACTTATACAAACAGATTTTGCTTTGGTATTTGCGAACTTTCAGATGTGTGTGTGTGTGTATGCGGATGTGGGTGTGCGTGTGTGTGAGTGTGCGTAAGTAGTTTTCATTAGCTTTTTATTATTGTTCAATTGATCTCAGTTGATCGATTATATTTATTGTTTATTTAGTAAGAAGTAGTTGGTACAACAAGCTGCAAGTATTCGAATGTAAAAAAATTTGTAATGCATTTATCATTTTGTGATTATCTTATTTGTTTTTTTTTTGTTTTGTTTGGTTTGTATTGATTTACAGAGAAAAATTATACAAAAAAACAGTAAATAACGCAATACAAGAGATTGAATTATATATTTGTAGGTAGTTACTTTAATTATGTTAACTAGTGTAAAATAAGCTAAGTGAAAATATGCATAGTTTTCTTTTTAAGATAAAGGAGAGAGAAAGATCAGAAAGCGAAACCCCGAAAATGAAAGAGATTCTCAACAGACCGACACAAAAGCCTCGAGAGTTTTCCGACTTTAAGATGCATTTTTGTTTTGTTTTTATTGTTGATACTCGGTAACAATTGCTTAGTTAGTTAATAACTAAATTAAATTGCATAGCTTAGTGGCTAAACTAACTGCTCCCACAAAATATATATATAACACTAAGCCTAATATATATATATACACATATATATAAACATATATATATATATATATTATACTCTAAGCCAGTTTATTATATTTTTGTTTTCTTTTAATAAATCAAAGCAATACCTGTTGCTGCGATATGGCTGGCTTTGTTTCCAAATGCTGGCGCTGATGCAGCATCAGATGATTCTTTTGGAAGAACGCCTTTCCACACTCGCAGACATGGGTGCGCACCGTGCAGCCGCCGTTTGGATGTCGTCGATTGTGCTGCATTAGCCCGTGCTTGGCGGCGAATCCTTTGCCGCAGCTGGCACAGAAATGCGATTTGGGCTTATTGGCCGGCGAGACGGTGACCACATGTTGCTGCTGCTGCTGTTGCTGCTGGACGTGCTGCAGATGCTGTCCGTGCACGGGCATTGTGGGCACAGCGGTGACAACGGCCTGCGGATGGGTCGAATTGGCGGCCTGCACCAGCGTGGTCTGTGACATCACCTGACCGGTGGATGATATGATTTGAACGGGCACCGGACTCTGTCCCACCAAATTTGGATTGGCCGTTACCACAGTGCCCGGATTCAGGCTGGCCGTGCTCAAAAAGTGACCCGGCAGCGCTGCCGTCAAGGCGCACAGATCGGTCATCAGGCTCTTATCGCCCGTATGCAGTCGCAAGTGCAAGGCGAGCGCCTCACGGCTATTAAACGCGCTGCCACATTCACTGCAAAATTCAAATTCAAATTTATAAATGTACAAAAATATATATTGAATATATATGCTGGACATACCGGCAGACAAATTGGGGACGCGCCACGCCATTCGCATCGGTTGTGGAGACGGTGAGCAGCGTTGAATTAGCCGGATTGCTGACAACCGTTATGGTCTGCGGATGTCCGGGATGATGATGCGGCTGTTGTATCTGCTTAAATTTCAATTTAATTAAACTTGATGCCAATTTAAAGGATTCGTCATATGCTCACCTGTTGATTGGCGATAATGGTGGCGCTGCTCGTATTGGGATTAACGCCATTGTGCGCCGCACGCACATGTTGATGCAGCTCCGCTTTGGTGAGGAATCCCTCGCCGCAGCTAACGCAGGGATGCGCCTGCTCGCCGGTATGTACGCGCCTACAAACAAAAAATAATCAAAGTAATTAGTATAATTATGAATAAATTGAACTGAAGCAAAAAGAACTTACCTCATGTGGGAAACTAGCGTGCGCTTCTGTAAAAATTCTTTGCCGCAAACCGTGCAGGAGTGTGGTATCTTGCCGTGTATGCGTCCGTGGTTAACCAGTTGAAATTTGCGTGGAAATGAGGCACCGCAGTCAGCACAAACAAATGGATTCAATGAACCATGAAAGCTGCAAGCAATCGAAATTGGAGTTGAATTTAAATGAATTTCTCCAATGGGGACACAAACTTGTGATCACTCACCGCGAGTGCATAATCAGGTGGTTTTCCTGTGCAAAACTTTCACCGCATTCCTCGCAGACGTAGGGACGTTCGCCGGCGTGAAATTTACTGTGCGTGACCAGATGACGCTTGAGAGGAAATGAACGTCCGCACTCCTGGCAGACAAACGGCCGTTCCCGGCTATGGACACGCGAATGCGTCAGCAGATGATGCTTAAGTGTGAAACTCTTCTTGCACTCCTGACACTGATATGGCCGATCGGTTGAGTGGAGCAGCAGATGCGTATTCAGACAGTGTTTGTGCGCAAAACTTTTGCCGCAATGGGTGCAAATGTGTGGACGTTCGCCTAAATTAGAGGGAGAGTGTTGGGTGGTTAGACCTGCTCGTGAATACAATGGGTATGTGCTAGGAACAAGAACAACCACCTGTGTGCACGCGTGCGTGTGTTGTCAAATGATGTTTGAGCAGAAAGGATTTACCGCACTCGTCACAACTGTACGGGCGCTCCTTTTTGATGGTGGCGTCGGTCTAAAAGAGAATAAAGAAACACCACGATGGGGCGAGAAAAGAGAGAGAGAAGACACGTTGATTACTCTTCGAATTGGGGACACATTATATATACAAATATTTGTGTTTTTTTTTTTTTTTTTCGTTCTTTGTATGTGTGTGTGTGTGTGTTGTGTGTAACATAAATGTTGGGCTTACTTCGCTGAAATGCATTGATTCCTGTAGTTCGGTCTTTGGGGACAATTCTAATGTGCCTGGCTCCAACTTTAAGTTGGGTGCGTCGCCCTGCGAGTCCTCGTTCTCTTCGAGTCCTTGTATTACTTTCTGTACTTGAACTGAAATACCAGGAAGTATGTCACCTAAGAGTGTTGTTGCACCGCCAACGGAACAATAACCAAATGGATTTCAAAGGAAGATATCAAAAATAAAAGAGAAGAAAACAAAGAAAGAAAATCAAAAGTACGAACCAAAAACAAAATCACCTAAACAAACCAAAGAGCAGGTAGCAAAAAAAAAAAAATTTAAGTTTTTTAAAATATATATAAATATATATTATTACAAAATATATATATTTTTAATTCTTTTTTTTTTTTGGAAATCAAAAGCTAAATAACAAAAAATATCAAATTTGACCCAAACAAAAAAGATTAAAATACGTAACGTAACGTGACGTTGCGTGAGCGTTACGTAACGGAACGGAACGCAATTGCAAGAGGCAAGCAACGAGAACGGAATACCAGTACCAGTGCCAGAGAGTGTAGTAGTAGCAAGTAGGAGAGTTGGTAGAGGAGAAGGAGGAGATATTCGAACACAACACAGATTTGAGATGCTTACTTGGTGTCGCGCCTGGCGCCGTCGAATGATGGTGGTGCGATCCGTCGCCAGCGGTGAGTGTGTGCGTCTGATGGTGGCCGTGGCCGGCTGCAATGGCGCGCTTAAGTAAGATCTCATTGCATTCCTCTTGGGTCAGATGCAAGGCACCAATCGAGCTAAAATGCGATTTGGCCGCAGCGGCATTCGATGCGGTCAATACCGTTTGTCCAGTTTTGGCATCAACAATGCTGCCATTTGTCAGTGTATGATGATGATGTGCAGCTGCCGCCGCCGCCGGATCACCTCCACCTGCTGCTGCTGCTGCAGCCGCAGCTGCTGCCGCTGTTGCCTGATCGACCAAAAGATCTAATGCGCCCGCCACAGCACCCGCCGCCCGCCGCCGTGTGAGAGTAGTGAGAGTGACAGTGAGTAAGTGAATGAGTGTGCGGAAGAGAGGGGATCATGATGGGTGGTATCGGGTTGGGTTGATTGGTTTTTGGGTTTTGGTGTTGGTGTTGGTGTTGGTAATGCGTGACAGCAATACAAGAGCAAACACAGCGACAAGAGAGATTAACAGAATTAACAGACAATTAAAGAGAGAGAGAGAGAGAGCGAGAAAGTGGGGGGATTACAGCGAGCGAGCGGAAAGTAGCGAGTAGACACAAATAGAGTGAGATAGAGAGAGAAAGAGAGAAGATAGAGAGAACAATCGATTAGCGAAAACCCCCTAGCAATCGTTAATCGATCAGTAAAATCGATTACAACACATCAACAACGCGTGCAACACTAATTTATTTGATTTCTCAAAGAGATTTGTAACTAGTTTTTTTTGTTATTTGTTTGTAAACTGATTTAAACGACATCGACTTACAGTTCTTATCGAGCGAATTTATGCTCAACACCTGTTGACCAGAATCCTGTTTTTTGACCACCGTCGATGCGGCGCCTGTGGTAATTACTCTGTGGATGGATAGAGATAGATAGAAAGAGAGAGAGAGAGAGAGAGATAGGGAAAAGAGAAAGAGAGCGCGCATCGAAGCAGACGAGAAAAAAAAAACGAGGCTTAGTTAGAACTTTTTCGATTTATGGTTTTTTTTTTGTGAGATTGAGTTTTTGGATTATTTTTTCTCTAGTTTTTCTAATGTTTTTCTTTGAAAACGCACCTTTGTGTTCCGGGCGCAAATGAGGAATCGTTCACCACGAACATGCGACGAACGACATTGCCCTTATTGCTGGCAGCGAGTGCACCTTTAACATCCTTTTGTACGGCCAATGATCCATCCGTGGATAACAGATAGGGCATCTAAAATGGGTGTGTACACATTGTTTTCAGTATATAGCTCAGCTGGCACAAAACTATCCACAAAAACGTATGGTGATGATGGATGGTGATGTTTTTATACTTGATTTGATTCGATTTCTTTTGTTTTAGTTTGTTTTGGTTTGATTTGTTCTGATTTGATTGTTTATGTCTGTTTGTTAGTTTGCTTGTTTGATTGAATTGATTTGTCCCCAAAAACCGAACAGATTACAGGAAATGCAAGTGCAAGTGTTTGTTTTTTTTATTTCAGCGTTGTTCAACACTGTACGCCGTTGCATAACACATTAATTAATCCAATATACATAGTTTGGGGTTAGGTTAAATAATCTAATTCTATGCTAATATTTAGTACAAAAGTACAGTTGCCACTGCAATTTGATTTCATAGTATTTTGTATTTAATGTTGCGCTTTGTTGTTTTTGTTGTTCATTTTGTCTTATTAGCACGCTACACGCTACACCTGCGCAGCGGCGCGGCAACAGTTGAAAAAAAAAACACACAATGCCAAATGAAAGGAAAGCAAGCAGCGGTGGCGGTGGCGACAGCGACAGCGACAGCGGCAACAGCAGTATCAGAAGAACAAGAAGAAGAGCATACAAACAGCGACAGCAAAGCGCGCGCTTTTTTTCCCCACTGCGCTCGGTGTGCTGTGTGTGTGTATGTGTCTGTGTGTGCAATTGGACTTTTGACAGTTTGTTGAGCGCCAAAACGTAAGCAAGTGTAATCAAAACACACGCACGCATCGCACGCACACCAATATGCCAACTGGGTGTGTATGCGTCGGAGAGAGAGCCAGCGTCGTGTTTCCTTTTGGTGTGCGTGCGTAGTTGGGAGTGTGTTAGTGTTGAACATTCAACGAACGGCGAATTGACGACTGCCGCACACATGCACACAAAATGGTCGCCAACACAACGCGGCGAATTCAAACACAACGAAACATTGCCAGCGTACGTGTGTGTGTGTATATTCACAATCGTGCTCGAAAGAGGCAGGCAGAAACGCAGCGAAATAGGGTTGCACTCTCATGCCAAAGAAAAAAGGTTCTGCCAATTGTATAAGGAAGTCGTTGTAGAAAAACACAAAATGAACGCACAAAATGAACAAAAACGCAACACAAAAAATTTTTTTATAAAAAAATCAATATGCAATAAATGTACTGTAAACTAGATTAATAGGAAATTATGGCTATATTTATCGATTATATTCGATTGCTTTTGCCAACGCCATATTGTAGATTGCGCCATCCACACGTTTAATAATTAAATAAATACATAATTATAATTAAATGCTATTATTATGGGATTGGGAGTTGCGGTGCAACAATCAGCTGCCACCGCGTGTGCAGCGCGCAACGTGCGTATTTTTGTTTGTTTGCATACACACAGAAAAAAAACTACATGCATACGTATGCTATGCATGTATGTACATACGTACGCATACTTTTTACAAATACCAAATTATGAATGTTTACGAATGAAATGGAAACGAAAAAATTTCGTATAAATGTATGGTAAAAGAATTCTAACACACTCGCTCGCATTCGCATGACCAACGCAGTTACATAAAAGTATATGTGGCTGGCTTTTTTCTTGTATTTGGGCCTTCACGTATGTATGTATATCGTACGTGTATACATACACGCGTACAACCCTGCATACGTACAGACACATTTATATATATATGCTGATGCACTTATACATACAGAGCGAAAAACCAACGAGTGAGCGTGTGAGCGAGCGGACGACGTAGCTGTATCTGTTTTAGAGATGGAAGCGTGAAAACTCTTATTTTTCGGCTTTTAACCGAATAGCTATCATACAATACTTTAAAATTATTTGTTTACAAATCAGAATTGATACGTTTCTAGAGCAGCACTTAATACGTGAATTCGTGAATATTTATATTTGTTGTTTCCATTTCAATTTCAAATCTAAGTAAGGAATATATATTTCGTGATAATCGTGAGCACGGCACCATCATGAGGTCCATATCTAACCAGTGTTCTTGTGTGTATGTGGCGCTGTTGTTAGGGCAACAACAATGCAAAAAGAGGGAGCGGAAAGAAGACACAACACGATTCGCTGTGGGAAAGCAACAGCAACATTATTATTACGTGGGAGGCGACGGGGGGGTTGGGTTGGCTAGCTGGCTCGTTGGGTCGATTGGTTATTTAGCAAAGCAGCTTGCACTTGCAAAAGCACTCGCACTCGATGTAAGAAAAATATAATGTAAAAAGAATACCAAAAAAAAAAAAAATAATAAAATAAAAAAAAATTTGGTAATATGCAACGAAGGAAATTCTAAAGTATACATACAAATTCGAGACTTCACTTACCGATTCCCCACTGACGGTGTAGTTAATATTTGGCGATATCTCCAAAACAGATTCTGCGGCACGGTTGCCGTTGTCTGCAAAGCCCCAAGCGTAGCCGAAGGGCGGCGGATTGCTCTGTGCAGCGCACATTATAAATGAAGCAAGGCAGAAAAAGGGGGAGGCGAAAGAGAAAAAAGCGCAAAATTTCCAAACGCAAATGTAATTGCACTTTTCTGTTGCTTGTATTTGTATTCTATGTATATATGTATATGTATAGTTATACAAAATCACGTACAAAATACTAGCCTCCTGCTGTACGTCGACGTCGCGTTTTCGATGCAATTTGCAATATTTCTCTCTTTTTTCTTTTTACACTTTTTGATCGCGACAAATATGTGTGACGAAAAACGAGCGACGAGTGCGCCGACGAACCGAACCACACACCGAAAAGAAAGTCAACTTGCTTCTGTGGCTGAGGCGGGCGCCATTTTTTTCCGTTCCCTCGAAAAATTCACTTCGTTGGCGTTGGCGTGCTTCTTACTGCTACTGCTGCTGCCTCAAATTCAATTCATTGATAAGCGCACTTTTTAACTGGTGTGTGTGTTGGTTGTTGGTGTGTGTACGCGCTGTGTATTTATATGCCGTATTTGCAATTAAATTTATAAACAAAATAACGCACACAGTTTTTTTACCCCCAATATAAATTCACAGACACAGACACCACTGAAAAATTCCTTAGTGTTCGTGTTCAACTGCTGACGCCATTTTGTATGAGCGACCAGTGTGTACACACACTGCCCAATGCACAGAGTTGCATGCGCGATGTATTTTAAAAATTAAATAAATGCATCATACATCATGTATCTTAAGTCCTAGCGATAAATTTATATTTTTAGGTAGATTTTGTACTATCGACACTGCTAATTAAAGGATATTATTCGATGTTTAGTCTTATTTTTCCGATAGCCGATAGTCGGCTTGTCGATAATCGATAGCAATTGAATTGCAGTCTGTTTTCATAACACCTTTTCTTTTAATTTTGCGTTTTGAATAAACCTTACAAATGTCTTTATCACCGGCCAGTGGCATTGGCCGCTTCTACAAGAACTCGGCTAAAATTATACGCTTCGTGCGTCTTGGCTGCACGAACCGCCCATTCTATCACATTGTTGTTATGGAGGTCCGTATCCGTGCTTTGAGATTACAATTACAGCTAATTGTAAATTTTATGAATTTCCACTTTCAGCGTCGTAAAAATCAACATCAGCCTGTTATTGAGCAGGTAGGCTCCTTTGATCCGCTCCCAAATGAGTCCAACGAGCGTCTAGTGGCCCTCAACACAGAACGCATTCGCTATTGGCTGGGCAAAGGCGCCCACATGTCCAATCCGGCCGCAGAGCTGTTGGGCATCGCCGGCTTACTGCCCGTTCATCCACGCACTTATATGACCGCTTGGCGCAATCGCAGAGCAGCAGCGGCAGCAGCAGCCGAGGCTGCTGTCACTGAGAAGGCCGAGATGGCGTAGTTGTGCGTCCATATTTAACTACTCAATAAATAGTCATTGTTTATTTTTTACAATTTATGTGTAACAAGCCGAGATTTAACTAAAAACACATCTAATGCATGTATATGATTATATCATGTATATGATTATATCATCATCATCGGATGTGGGGTTTTCAAAACCGTGTGGCGGCATGCGCCTTAACAACAATCATGTACGAATTTAAAATTAATAGACATTAGAGACCGAAGACTTAAAATTTGCGTGACGGCCCCACCCTGGATGCGGAAGCTACAAAAATGCTTAAGGAAGTGAGTTGAGTCGAAAAAGAGCGCCTTTAGTCATTCTTCAGCACATTGCCGGCCTTCCTCATGCCATCATCGATGATCTTGTCCACAGCTGGAAAATAAAGCGTTCAAGAATCTGACTTGATCGGACAAATCGAATGAACATTCCACTTACATGCATGATGTTTCAGGAAATAAGGTCGCACCAGTCTATTGTAGATAATGACGGAGCCATTTTTCTCCATGGGCAGCATACACCAAATTAGGAAACCGCACTGTGAAAATAATGATAAAATTTTAGCCAACTTTTCTTTTGTCAAGCTTAAAATTCGAACTCACCTTTAACAGCCAGTAGAAGGGTATAATCTGGGTCAGCACATGCGAGAAGAACTCAATGACCGTGAAGATGCCGAAGGTAACCCAGTATGTTAGCCATTTTGTGTCGTCCTGCTTGGTGCTCGACTCGATGGCGTGTATGGACACATAGGCCGGATATAATACGCCGATTATGTTGCACAAGAGCTGGGCGCCATATCCGAATATCAGATAGAGCGCACAAAATGAGGCGGCACCTGCAAATATAACGTGAAAAGTTATTGTAGATTATGTATTTTGTTTTGCAGTCCTTTTTTATGATGATCTACCAAAGCGCACAATGGGATTCTCGCTGAAAATTTCAATTAACTTTGCTTCCAATGCCTCGAACGCCATGAGCTCTGATCTCTATTTAGCTGTGATCTCTGGGCAAAATCAAATACGTCTGCCCTTTGCTTGCTTGCCAAATTGCTGTGTGGCTATTATTAACCTTTTAGCTGTTGTCATTATGCACTTGATATCTGGCCACGCGCGTTTCGCCTATAAATTATAAATGTTGTACCCATGCAATTGGTCTGATCAGAATCAAGACCCACGACCCAGCGGCCAGTGTTGCATTGCATGTCTGGTCGAGCGGACGACAGCGACGCGATTTTTCAATTTCAATCATACATTTAAATTTCATCAAATTAGCATAATTAAAGTTAGTTAGTGACATCATCGCCCATATTAATTAATTACACATTGTATGCTACTGTATTAACCGTTCAAAGGTGCCGACAGTAGTGTACATAGTAGTTCCATTTAAAGAGTAAGTTCAAGCGTTTAATTTTGTGTTAAACGAACTAATAGTTTATTTAATTGATTTGTTGATTTTAAAGAGACAAAATCTTTTAAGATTTTACAGATAACTACAAACATTTAAAAGTATCATCGATTTTTATAAATAAATTTTCTTTATTTAAAAAAAATTTGGTAACAAAACGGGCGGTTATGAGACTCATAACAAACAATGAACTGGAACCTCGGAACTTGTTCGGAACGACTTGACACAACACTAGTCGACACACGAAATACAAGCGACACAGGGCGGCTGCCGATTTATCTACACACGCACACAAACAAACAGGGGGCGACGACTCACCTAAGCCAATGTAGACCAAAGGCACTCGGACATTTCGACGCGCCTCTTGGCGTAGTTTTATTTCCATAATATAGTCCCAAAGCCACATAAAGCGCCTTTTTTTTGTTGGGAAAACTTGTGTCACAACTGTTTTAAAACTTTTGAAGCACAATACACGCACACGCACACGCACATAAGTATGTTTGTATATGTGTGTACACCTGGTATACACGTGTACAAAAACGCCACGAAAGCACACAAACCGGGCCAAAGTCGAAGCCGAGCTTGACCTATTGTGTCTACAATTAAAATGTTACGTTTTAACGTTTTTTTGTTTCTCGTTTTTGCTTGCGAATATGCGCCACAACGGACGGAAATTGCGATACTACAGAGGCCAGCTGCATGTGAAGTAAACAAAAAAACAGTTTATGGAGAAATGTTTTCCATATGTGTTTGTGAGAGAGATAGAGAGAAAACAATGTATGAGAAGCTGTAAAAAATATTCAATTCTCACAGCAGTAATCGCAGCCTGCTCCTCTAGTATTGTAGAACAATTGACAAGTCTAAGGCGTATAAAAGCCTATTTGGGCGCCCGCACGACATGTTTGCCTCACTGCAATATAACAGGTTGTGGTCGCTATTTTTAAAATGTTTGAAAAATTCCTCTTAGTCACGCTGCGTGTGGCCGCCACGTATTATGCAGTCAATGGCTTCAAGAGAGGTGGTGGGGAGAGAGAGCGGGAGTGCGTCAAGGTCTAATCCTGTGCGATAATAAACTTGAATTTGTTGTTGAAACTCACCAAAAAATATCTTTACTCTGTCGACACCCGTCCGCTCTTCCAGTAAATCAAAGGATTTGGTCCAAGGCTTGGCTGGATCGCGCAGCGATTTCTTCACGGTTTCCTTGTAGCTTTCAAACCATTGCGTTACCTGAGACAATTGTGCGGCCATTTTTAACGAATAATTTCTGCAGCTAATTGATTTAATATGCGTCGCCGACTAGTTTCATCAGCGTTTCGATTTTTAAGTGTTTCTAGTATGATAGGCCATGCAGCCGCAGTCGCAATCGACAGACCGCCACAACGACTCACATTTGCGCTTGCGGCCAACTTAACGTAACGCAGAAAGATAACGCAACAAATAACTTTCATATTGGAAACTGCAACAGGTTACAAACTTAAAAGGGCTTTTTAAATATTTGCTTAAAGTAAATAAAGAAATGTGAAATAAAAACAAAATAACGATTTTTATTTAATAAAAATATTGCACAGTTACAGTTACAGTTACTAACTACGGGATACTAAAGCCTTTTACTTAATCTTTGGTTTACTAATTAAAAGGATAGCGGATTTGATCAATTATCCTTTTACATAAACCTTAAAATTAATTTGGGAATTTTCCCCATTTGGGCATAAAGGCACAATTAAATCTGATACTAGACAGATTTAGATTTAGCTTTAAGGAAGTTGGGAACGGAGAACATTACGTGATTTTCGGTTTGTTTTTTAAAGCAGACTAGCAAGAATTAGACAAATTTGTACTTAACATTAGACAAAGACCAACTTGGGCTGCGTGCTATGCTGCAAATTTATTCCGAAGCGCAATCAGCTCGTCAAAGAACAGCAGCACCAGAGTCGAGTGTGGAGCGATACGCAGGTAATTGGCCCAGAAGCCCTTATACATACCGTAGATGCCCTCGGTGCGCAGGATCTTCACGAAACAGTCCATCCAGCCGCGATAATAGAGACCACCGCCCTTCGCATCCAGGCCCTGATTGTATAGACGGGTGCTAATCACATCTGGCGGGGTTATGGCCACCGACATTATGGAGCCGGCTATCAGGGCCGAGCTGAACGAGCTGAGTGTCGGCTGAGTGACCAGATCGTATTGGCTCAGCAGCTCCTTTGTCTTGCCAAAGGTGGCTATCTGGGCGCCCGAGCCGATGGCGGCCCGTGGCAGCGAGGACATCGAGCCACGCCACAGGCCCGTGATGCCGTTCTTGCCATAGATCTCCCTGAAGGCGCCGGCCATCGATGTGTGGCCATGTTGATGGCCCACGGCTACCTGCTTGGCCGCCTGCGATTGCAGTTGCGTCTTAATCTACATGGTAGAGAAAAGATAGAAGATCATTGGAGGAAGTTCGCTTATCAGTTACAGACGCGTGTAGGTGTTATGCTCTTATCTAAGCCGGAATCATTAAACTGTCTGCGCGACTATTCAAATTAGCGCAAATCAAATAATATTTGACAACAGGCGACAATAGATAAGTTGTTTATATGGCATATACTTTATGTAACAGTCTCACGCGCTCGCACGCTCACCATGAAAAAGGGGCTGCCAAAATAGGCGCCCACCATGCCGCCGACAGCGCCCCACAATAATCCCAGGCTAAAGGATACGTCGCCGTTCTTTTTGTGCATCCAATGCTTTTCCATTGCTTTTGTGTAAATGCTCAACCTGATGACGAAAAATGCATATATCGCAGCTGAGTGGGCAACATTTTGTGGGGCTCACCTGAAGGAGTTGATTATGAACTGAAAGTAGAGCGCTGGCACCAGGCCCTTCTGCAGGCCCATCAGACCATCGTTCTTGGCCACTGTGATGAACGCCTGCCAGATGCTCTTGTAGGGCTCCACATAGGATCCCCTCGCGGCCAGCTCGCCCTGCAGCTGGATGCGGATCTTGATGACCTCGATGGGATTCGTAAAGAATGTGGCGCCCACAGAGGCCAGGCCGCCCAGTACAAAGTCCGATGTCGTCATCAGTCGCGGTTGACTAGAAATAGCTCAGCAGGATTTTTGAGAAACGGCAACCGCCAGTTAGGCATGTCACGAGGAAACTACGGCGACAGCTACCACGAAACTTGACGCTTTGATGCGCAGCTGTTGTCGCCTTAACCAACTACCGGCATCTATAAAAGATGTTACCCGCTACGCGGGCTGATGCAACTGTGTTAAATGTGCTAAATAAATGTGATCAGAGCATGTTTTTATCTGTGGCCACCCCAAAAGCGTTCACAGTTGCTGTTATGTTATATGACGCGCGCGCTAAGCGTTTACAGAAAAAATGTTTCACTTATTTTGATAAATGTTTTGATGATGTTGAATAAAACTAATTAAAGCAAAATAATAATGAAAATAATTAAAAATAGAAAACAAGAGATTAACAGAGGATTACGGTTTGTGTACGATAGTACCAGTCAATGTTGCATGAAATTATGTGAAATAATAACAGAGCCTACCTTAAGCAGTTGTGATGCGTTAACACTATATATCGAGTATGTTGTTTCGATTAATCACTTGCTTATCGGTGACATAGAACCAAAACTACAGCCCTGGGTAGCCTTGGTAGTTGTAAGCCCTGGCACAAATGCAAAACAACAAGAATTTCTCAGATATTTGCTAAGACTTAAATTAGAAACTAACAAAGAAACAAACGTGTATGTGTGCATTTACATTGAAGCGTATTTAACACGCACGCAGGACGTGCCCGTTAACAAAATGAGCAATTGCTCGGTCTGGTCGCTGCTCAAATTGACGCTTGCAATTGCGTTTTATGCGCCATCTCCGATTTGGTGCTACAAATTTGTTCGTCTGCAGGATAATTTGTGCTCGGACAAGTTAATCTATACGCTGGCGAAGACCTTTCGTGGTGATCCAACGCTGCGGCTCACCGAGGACCTCGACTCGGGCGCAATTATCACACAAATATGGAACGTGACGATGCCATTTGGCCATTCGGCCAATAAAATCAAATACGACTGCCAGTTCCGAGTGCAGACCAACGAGCGTCCGCCCCGGGGCATCTACACGCTGATCACACGCCTGAAGTTTCGCAGCGATCCGGTGACCAAGAAATGCATCGACTACATCCAGTTCACAAGTGGGAATCGTTCGCCCAGCGAACGCATCTGCACGGACATCTCGATTGACGGCCCGGCTGGTCGTTTGATTTTCGATCAGCGCGATCGGGATGTGCACGTCCACATTTTCATAAATAAGACGCGGCACATCTTCGATGATCCACTCGAATTGCGCATGGTGCTGACCACGCACTCCGAGTGCCAGTTTGCTGGCGACTTCTTATGCGATCCAAAGGATCAATACTCGTGCATTTCGCGGCATTTTGTGCGCGACAACATCACCAACTGCATGTATCCGTGCCGCGATGAGGGCACCTGCTTTCACGACGCCATCGTGACCGATGAAATGGACACCGCCAATGTGGCCCTATCGGCAATAACATCTCTCATTTTCACCATGCTGGGTGTGGGCTTCTGCATATGGATCTGCTGGAAGTATTGGAACTGCATCACGGTGCAACAACACGCCCACGAAGCGTCTGCTGCCCGATTCAATCAGCGACGTACGCGGGTAAATGCAATTATAATGTGTGCAAAAATTATACATAAGTATATATATAACGACTATCTTTTATTCATTTTGCAGTCGGACGTGCCCACCATTGAGTTGCCCACAGCACTGTCATATGATGATGTACTGACACACGATTTATCGTCGGTAACGCAGGACAATCAACATCAACAGCACCCGGCAACGCCCAAGGATTTGCCGCCCAGCTACGAGTCCCTCTTTCCCGACAGATAAAGGCCAGGGAGGATGAGAACCAAAACTCAAATTGTAACCCACATTTATTGCAGCACAATTTGTTGCTGGGTATTTGCTTAATTGCATTAAGAATTTCAAATGAATCACACGAGAGGTTAGCAGGAATAGGCAATGTAAATATGCACATTTGTTATAGCAATTAGGGCAGATTTTATGTTTTTGATATTCTATTAGTTTTAGGCCAAAGAATAAGAGTATTGTTTTATATATTTAAGACCTTCGATAAATGTGTTCAAATTATCTAACTAATCAAGTACAACTAGATGCAACTCAACTTTGTAATTATGAAATTTGTCTTTTTAGTTTATCCTATTTTTGTTTTAACATTTTTGTGTATATATATACAAATGTTTTATGTTTTATGTTCTTTTAATTACTGTTTGAAAAACATTTGCAGTAGAATCTCAAGTAGAACCCAACACTAATAAAATCTCATGCAATTAGTTAAACAACTGTATCAATTATAAGCTAATCTACTAATAAATCTAGCTAGCGCAAATTTTGAGATTCCATTTAACTAATTGTAATATATATACAAATGAATTAATCAATGAGATTACACACTTATACATATATATATAAATATTTAGCTGCATTGGTCTAGTTGTACCTGTATTATATATATGAATATATCAATAAATGCGTATTTACCTATATATACATATATATATACACACTTCTGAGATCATAAACAAACATAAAAAATACTAAATATGAGAGACATCAATTATGTTATTGCGGACCTTGCGTCAATTGTTTAAGCAAAATGATATCATGTAAGCTGTAGTATATATACTCGAAATATGTAACTGCAGAAATTAAAATATACACACTAGCGGTCAATTTAACTCGTAACAAAAACACATACATACGTACTATATTAACTAAAAATAAACCAACTAAATGTTAAAACTGTATGCATTTGGCTTAAGAAACGCGGTTGAGTGCGGGAGGTGGAAATTACCAATTACTTTACCGGTTTCAACACAGAGCGTGACACAGAGCCCCACAACCAGATGATTCAGCCACGTGCTGCCAAAAAAAAACGAGAAAAGAAACAAACTTTTGGGTGATTGCAACGGGTTTTTTGTTTTGCAATCAGCCAAAAGTGGCTCACATTTAAGGTTGGTTAGTTGTGTATGGGCGAAAGTTTATTTATAATTTTACTTAGCTCTTATTTAGAATTTATCCCGTATAAATAATTTAAAAAACCTATTTTAAAATTAATTTATTTTTGCTTTGTACAATGAGTTGAAATTTCATTGATAATCAAACCATATTTTGATAGAGATGAAAGAGCAAAATTTTTTTGAGGGTTTTTTTTTGTCACCCACCTGACGTAATTTCCCTATATATTTTTTTGCTATCTCTAAAAGTTTAAACTATTGTCTTAAGAGTTCTTAAAGCACACTTGACTTCTCTTTGATTTAAATAGCGTCTATAAATTAACCATATAAAGCAACAAATTAATGGGTTATTATAATAATATTTTTCGAAAGTATTCAGGGCCAATGTCAAGCGAATTTGAAGTTCGAAAAATCGACTGTCGAAAACTGGACAATTGCCTTGGTAAAGTTCAACATCAGCTGGCAGCTGATCAATCTGATCAATCAATTAATAAAAATGAGAAAAAAAAAAAATTACAATCAAATAAGAGAAAACATGTTTTAAATCAAATAAACATTCGGACATTCAGGTGAGGTGAACGCACGATTTGATTTATGCCGCTTTGTAATGGTCTCAAGTTCGGGGTTAGCTCGAGTGCTTGGCCATAATAATTAGCACTTGTCATAATTAGTAATCAGGCCATTAATTTGATTCGAGTACTTTTGTTGACGCCTTATCTGGAACAATTCTGCAGTCAGATAACTTATCGTATATGGTACAATATCTTCTCAGTTAGAACGTAATTGCCGGTTGACGCCAATTAAGCTATGTCCACAGCGAGAATAAAATCATCTGGCACATCAAGAAACCTGTTTCCAAGCAATAAATTTCAGACAGCAGATGACAGACTAAAAAAAAATTACTCGATTGTTGCTAAATGAACGCAAAATCTATGAAAACTGATGAAATTCTTTTTCTTATTTGTTGTTTTTTTTTTTTTTTTACACTCAGTGTGTTTTGAATATGTGTATTAAATAGTCACTAAAAAATAAATAAAAACAATTTTTTTTGATTAAAAAATTTGATGTAACTTGGTAATGATTTTTAACAACTTGGTAATGATTTTTAACAATTGTATACATAGTTCGAATTTAACAGTTTTGGATTGCTGGCATTTTAAGACAAAAAAAAGTTTCTTAGATAATTGTTTAACTGGTTTCTTTTTAAAATTTTTTTAAAAATCCTTTTTACTAAATACTGATGAAATACTAAATACTACTAAATATTAAAATACTGATGAAATGTCTTTCAAAACTTTTGTTCATCCGATTTTGAAAAAATAGTTTTTCAAATTGTTGAAAGTAATTTCAAATACAGATTTTTTGCATTCCAAAAATGTTTTATAGATTATTTTTATTATCTTATCTTAATTTGTAAGGATATTTAAGAGCATTTATAATTAAAATAAAAACAGATTTGGGTTCAGTTCAGCATGCTTGTTAATTTTGTTAATTATTTTCCAATTTGCACGTCTGTAGGCAGGTCAAAATTTGTTCAAAGACCACACCCCCTGTTCAGGGGCGGAGGTGCCCTTGATCAAGCCGTAAAAACTGTGAGACACATTTGGCAGCACTTTATTTTTAAACCGAATTAAATAAAAATGTTCAAATTGCAAGAGCGACCAAAGAATCGGTAAAGTTGTTATATAGAGAATGTGGTACCTATATAGGCACAATGTATATATAATTATAAATTGTGTGTGTGTGTAAATTGTGCATGTGTGTAAAGAATTGTTTTGCAGTTGCGTTTTGCGTTGCCGGCTGCGACAATTGCTGCAGCTTGTTGTTGCTCTTGTTGTTGTACCCTGTACCATTGTATCACAAAGGGGTGTGCTGCCCTTGTGCAGTCAATAAACTACATATATATGTAATCATTATTAACCATTAAATTTTATTCTATAATCGTTTTATTATTTCCTGATTTTCCATTATTAATAAACTTATTTTTAGTCTCGCAAATTATAAATATTTGTTATGCGGTTCAAAAATTACAATTATTTACACGCTACAATTATTTATATTGATGAATAATCGCTGGTGGTAGAATCCACTCCAAATGTGCAAATAGGCCAAGCCTCTTTTTGATGGAACCGCCTTCGCAATCACCTTCAATTCAGTTGGCAACCAAGAATTGCTTATCAAGAATATTCAACTTGTTTGATAAGTTTATTATAAATCAGACCCACGTGAATGTTGATAAACCAGAAAAAATAAATTAATATATAATTAATATATAATAATAATATGGGAATTTCAATGAGAATATAGAGTTACTATTTTATTTATTTATTTATCATAAACAGTCAATATGGGTAAAAATAATATTTCTACAAAAATATTTAAATATTAAATTTATTAATTAATTATTTTGGGCTTTTACCTAAAATAACTGAAAACATTTTGAATAGCCTCTTCAGTTTATTTCATATAAAATATATACCAGATACATATTTGTATTAATTCACATTGGATTTGTTACTTTTTCTACCAATGTGAAATTTGATTTTAGGCTGAGAAAAGAAGAAGCACAGTTTCAGTTTGTGTTTCATTAAAATGTCACAATTCTTGCCCATTTACAGGGTATAGCTCAATCGAGCAGTCCTGGCCAGAGCACTTTTACTTGTTGATTCTGTTGCTGCTGCTTTTGTTGGTTTCTGTGTTTGGCTTTTGGTCAATGGCTGCAATTAGCCACGTTACTCTAAGTAACAGCATCGACAAAATGCAAAATTGTTAAAATTACTTTTTGCCTAGAAGAAACAACAAAAAATTAGCAACAAGTTAAAGTCCCGCGATCGAGCCTGAACCGGTTGTTATATTTGTGTTTGTGTTTGTGTTGGTGTGATTCATGCCAGCGAAGAGAATGGGAGGGAGGGAGGGTGGCAGGGGGGTAGGGAAGCTCGAATCAGCAAGTAGGTAGTCGGTAGTCGGCCACCAGTTGCTGCGAGCTGCGCTCAGTCAGCGAAGCAAACCTGAACCTAAAAGATCAATTCGCGGTGTCTGCCAAGTGAACTTGGATACACTACAAACAAAACCGAACCGAACTGAGATCGTTTGGTGTGGGGAGTTACAGTTACTGGCTAGACTAGTAATAATAGTAATAGTACCTTCCCATGCAAATTGAGCGCGTGTTTCACAAATTCAATTGAAACGATTTATTTGAAAAATTCATACACATTTTTATTCATTATTGATTGTGCATTTGATTGCTGAATTGTAAACTTTTAATTGGAATTTTTTTTTGTTTAATATCAAAACGCGGAAACGTTCGTTTATTTTCAGCAAATATCTATCAATTTCGAATTGTTGTGTAAATCATAAATAAACAAAACATTTTTGTGCGTGTTTTTAACCTTAAACTAACAAAATATGCAGAAACTCTACGTGAGTTCAGTTAAACAATTCTTGAAAATGTTGAATCCCCTGAAAGAGCTGCTAATAATAGCATGTAAGTAATCAAATATTTATGGTTAAATAAAAAGAAAATAGTTCTGTTTAATATAGAACATTGATAGATAATGTCGAATTTCTTGGAAATAGTTATCAAATTATTATGCTGTGTGGTATACAAGAATTTATTAATTTATTATTTTTTAACAAGGCACCAAGATCTTGAGATAAGATATATACGATAAGACTGGAAGATAGTGCGTAAACCAACATATAATATTATTTTTAGCATAATTATTATTATTGCTATAATTAAAAATATAATTTTGTATGGTTATTATTTTTATTATAATTATCACAATTATTATAGTAATTTTTTTTTTTAAAATTTAATTGGTTTTAAGATTCTAGAACTTTTGGATTTGGTTTTGATGTAGTTTTAGGCCGTGCAAATATTTTGCACCCCAGTTTGTAGTTCAGATTAAAAATATGAAAAAATAAATATTATAAAATGAACTTGTGTTTACCTTAAGATTAAAGATATCGCGTATATATAAAGACAAACATGTGAACTATGTGAGCGATTGTTATTGTTTTTGTGCTTGGTAATTATTATTTAGATGTAATATACTAAACATTTTTTATTGCAAATGAGTTATTCGTACTTGACTTAATTTATTCATATATTGAGAATATATGCATGGGAAATTTCCGTGGCACTTCGCATTAGTCAAAAGGTTGACAGGCATTATAGTTTTTATATATACTGGCAAAGTTTACTGAATGAAATGTTGTGGACGGGTTCCGAAGTCAGCTTGTCAATATATCAAAGGTGATGATGGCAAAAGCACTAAGAACATGACAGGTAATATTATATACATATATATTTATTTATTTTTTTGTAACTTCTGATAAGGAAATTCGACTACACTAAAAACCGCAGACCGCACCTGTAATAGAGATTTTGTTGTTTTATTATCAGCGTCGCTCGTGTTGTGACAGCCTATCGAGAGAACTCATAAACAAGCAATGATGTCTATAAGAGTTTATCCAGATAAGAGATAATGTGACGTGCGAGCATGGGATAATATAATTAAAACAAATCTGTTGTGTTTTTGACAAGTTTGACGCTTAGCAAGTTCACTTCAATTACATAGTATAGATTAACATTGGAACAGCCTCGAAACGGTTAACCGATTGGGAGTCTGTTAATGGTCCAGCTGCTTATGTTAATTTTCACATAATTCGGACTGAATTGTTATCAGTAAAACATGCTTTGGAAATTACAGAAAAACATTCACCCTGGTCATATCAAGTATACGGCACGTGACCGACTGAATTTTTTTGTTGTACGCAAAATGAGAGATTCCGAACATCTTAAAGTGCGTCCACTGACCTGCCTCGTGTAGCAAAAGCAAAAGCACTTAGCCACATGTGGCAATAATTTGCACAGTTGCAACATTGAGAGAATAAGCTGAAAAATGTGTGCAAATATAATATTTAAGTGGCTAATTTGACTTTAGAACATCGTTTGATTGTTCAGCTTTTCTTTTTTGTGTTTGTTTGTTTCTTTTTTTTTTTGTTTGTTTAATTTTCTTGTTGTGGCACAGTCTTACATTGGCCTACGCGCATTTTATGCCTTGTCTTGTGTCTTATCAGCTGGCATTTTGCATTCTATAATTACCGCTGTTTAATGAGTTTATGATATGGCTGATTGTTTGCCTCGTCGAGAAAATGTGTTTACGTTTATCGATTATAAGATAAAAACGCTTGTATTAGAAATTTGTTTTCATAATTTAAGAATTTTCTTTTTATTTAACATTAGTTGCGTTAAAATGCCAGCATTGCGGTTTTTGGGTTTTTATCAACATTCACGTCAGCGTTGGTAACAAGTGCAAGACTTGCACATATCACGCTTTTTTTTATACATTGACGTAATTTATTGAACTGTGACGTAATTTATTGAAATGAGAACGAAACTCTGATTTACAGAACATTTGGTAATCTTAAAAAGTTTCTTAATAATTGATAAAACGTTTGTACAATTATACTTATTTTAAGAAATTTTGATAAATTATTTTAAGTAATAAATATTTCACAATATTAGCAATATTTATTAAGAATGATTCAACCTTTTTTCTAAGAAATGCTCAAAAATTGATTGTCATCATTTAGCACAAAACTATATATAATACTCGTCACATGTTTTAAGTAAAATCTGCCTAGATTTAATTTAAGAAGTTTTTCCGCACTGTTTCCGGCTACTTCTATGATAATGCAATTTGTGATTGTCTGCTGCAGCTGTCGATTTATTAGACAAAAATTTCGAATTTGTCTGACACAATTGTGCGCTAACGCGGCGTATGAGTAATTTGTATCATAGTGGCACCAGTAAAAATCAAAACTTTAAATTGTGTGTGAATAATGACTATTGGACAGCTGCTACGAGCCTAGGACAACAATTACTTTGTATGCCACATTTACAGCAGTTGAATTGTGAAATTGATAAAAAAAAAACTTCAAAAAATAAAAATATGGACATTATCAAATGTCAATGCTAGTTAAGTTTCTTCAGAGTATGTGCCGTGTGCTGCTTCATAAAGATAACTGATAACTTTCATGATATTTATGTCGCTTACACAAGCATTCGATTGGCCAAATTGATAACTGGTGAAATATTCGAACATCGAATATTCCGGCAGCATTCAATAAAAAAAATGACTATGGCAACAGCACATTTCATAACAAATCCTCTATGAACTGAAACTGATCAGTTTGAGTATTTTTTGCCATTTATGCGAACACTTTAGCAGGTGCTTGGGCAGGTGTTTTATTTTTTACTGGCATAGACAAGCCGACGCCAATTCTTATCGCCGATCCACTAGATAATTGTTATTTACAAACGCAGCGCAAACATAATTGCTTAATTATTTAAAATTGATCGCTGTGTTATAATTAATTGTTTTTTATTTTGTTATCTTAGATTATATAAAGCGACAAATTTAAGCTATATTTAGAATTGCACACGCCCAAACAGAGAATATATAAATATGTGTATATATATTTATTTATATATATCAGATAGGAGAATCAACCTCATGGTTGATAGCTTATCTGTGCGATCGCGCGTAGTAAAAAATCATTATTTCTGATTTCTACTCAATGTGTGTGTGTGTGTATCTGTGTGTGTGGGCTGCTCCTTGTTTTATCAGTAATGCAGGTTCTTTAACATTTTGTATAATTGTTTTGTACAATTTCAGTGTTCAGTGTCTACGCGCCCGCAACGCATGGTCAGTCCTATCTGTTAACCTTGGAGAACGTTCTTGCACGACAGCTGCCATATAATTTAACGACTGCTAACGGTACTACGGAGCCAGATCTATTTGCCGAACAAGTGGACAATAACACCAGAATATTTGTTTACAAAAATAGTAAGTAAAGCGATTATCTTCTGATGCGTACATGAAAAACCTCTGTTGAAATCTTATCTCGCAGTTAAATAACAAAATAAAAAACTTTTAAAAAATGGGCATAAGTTGCAATTTTTAGAAGATCGGGACAATAATACAATATAAACATTTTTAATTTAGATTGCAATCAGATGATTGCAAACATTTATAAGCAACATTGTATTTTTTGATTTACATAATTTCATTTCAAATGTTTTCCTGTGAGCAACTATATCATTTCTAACGAATATTTGTAATATATTATATATATTTTTTCTAAACATTCATTTAGTGTAAATGCTTTTCCGTTTTTTCCAATTTGCAATCATATTTTACAGCTTAATAACGAGTTAACAACAAACAGGTTATAATAGAAGCGTTTAGCATTCAGACCAGTTGGGGGGACTAGCCCACAAAATCAAGTGCCCGTTAGAATATGACGCGTTTCCAGTTAATCGAAACTGTTTCGCGTCATCATCTCGATGACACATTTAACAGTTGTATCTATCAGATACGTCAGCATAATAAACCTCTTTTGAGGGGGGAAATCTATATGGGTTAAATGACATGTAGACTTATTTAAAGAATTGCATTTTCTTATCAAGTCTGCAAATGAAATAAATAAATATAATATTTAAAAAAGGTGAAAATTAATTTTTAAAATATAGATTTAAAAAACTTTATTCATACTATATTTGAAAATTTTGTACTCGCCGATTATGTTTAAAGAAAATAATAAAAGAAAAATGTTCTAATTTTAATGCCAAATTTAAATTTACTTGAGAACTAAAATAATAGATAAAAAATTGTCATTTGTCTAAGATGTAGATAATTTTAATTGAATTAAGCAAATTTGATTTTTAATTACTGTCTGTTCACATAAAAAAATTATTTATATTTTATATAGCTTTTATTTTGTTTTGATTTATAGATATATAGAAATATCCAAGTTTATTATTTATTTAATTAATTGATATTATTATTTTTATCTACTTTCAGCAGTGGTTGAGTCAACGAGCAACGAGCTTTCACAGACGGCCATGGATGTGATTACCATTGTTTGGTACGTTGCCACATTTTTGGCACTGGCCGCTTTCTTTATGCTGATGGCCTGCTCCGATCGGCGTTGTCGCGATGTCCGCAATCGCCAATCGACTGCCACGCCCAATGAGCAACAGCGCGCACCGCCCACGCCCTCACCATCGTACAGTGAATTTGCGCCGCCAAGTTACGATACGGTCATAAAAATGCAACATGCGGCCAAGACGAGCGTCTTTGTCATACCCTTCAGCAGTGAGAATAAGGCCAACAACGAGACAAACACGTCGCCAATATCCACGTTGCCCGCCAGCATATACACAATTGATGAACGGCCAAAGCCGCAAAAATGATAAGGCCGATGCTATCATCAATATCTGTATAATTAACGTCTCTGTGATATTTACTGTGCGTGCAAAAAAATGCCGTCGTTTTGCCAAAAACAAAAACGAAACTTAGAAACGGCCATTTTGATTGTAGTGCAGTGTGAATTGTATTATAATTCCTGTATTGTAGCAATTGTCAAACTTTAGCTGTAAGCCATGTATTTAACTGATAGGTTGAATGGAAGACTGAATGATAAAATATGTTTACACAAATTGCAGTAGTTCATTTAAATTCCTATTTTTATGGATTTTCAATCACAATTACTTTAGCGTTTTGCTAACTAATAAAATGCATATTTTTAAAATTATGACTAATACCTTTTGATTTCTTAATTGGGATGACATACAAATCAAAGATTTCAAAAGAAAATGATTTATATTCTGCTCTTAAAAAGCAAGCAGTGCATGCCACTGCACAACACAGGTTAAGCAGTGCATGGATACAATTAACAAAGCAGTGTACAGTACAATCAAGCAGTTAATTATGGAACCGAAAGCGTAACTCCGAAATTAGCTAAGACTCAAACCAGCAACGTGCATTAATTACTTTTCTGCAAATTCCATACATAATATTTATTTAATGTGCAGGTCTCTGCACCTTATATACAGATATAATATTTTGCTCAAATTTTTGATATATTTATTGCTTTTCATGGTGTTGTTAAGCAGTTGTATTGTACAACCTTTGCATTCATAGCAATGACCCAAATAAAAAAAGTAGATCAGCCGTAAGCTGGTAAGTAAAAAGTCGTTCACAGGTGTTCAAGTTAAATTAAACAATTGTCTTTCCCTTTTTATGCGATTTATTTACGTAATGATAAAGTCAATACTGTCAATATGCTGCTCTTCTTTATTTGTTTTCCACGCTAAATTAAACGTTTTAAACATAAAAAAAAGTGAATGTTATCAATTGCGATGATTAAAGTCGGGGTTTTCAATGAAAGTTCTAGGGTGGCAATCAGCACAGAGATTATTAAATCTCACGGTCAATCGTTTATGATCATGCTTAGAGACAGAAATATATATATTTTTTTTGCTGTCAAGTTCATTCATAGTTTCGTCTTGTGAGCGAAACACACGTTTACTCAATGTTAAGAGCATATGATGGATGTTCCAAAAATGGTTACAAATTCAACAAAAATTGAATTTGGTTCGGTTCACGGTTCGAACCAAAGAAGCCTTATTGTTTGAATTGTGAACCTGGTATCTAAATTAACCCAAACCTTTTTAAAGGAGAAAATAATTCGTTTAGGCTGAACTTTAGGTTCAATTCAAGGTTCGGTTCGAGTGTGAACCGGTTCGATTAAAAACCATTTTTATGGCATACTTAAAAAAAATTCAAATTATAAAAGTGTAATTTCTTGGATAATTTTATTTAACTCAATATCTTTGTATACTTTGCACATTAAACAAATACAGGGTATTCTTATAGTCTAATGCTCAAAATTAGTCTGTTTTTATGCGCTTTGATCTTCAACGTTTCTTTTTGTAATCATTGAATGCTAAGGTTAGGTTAACATATGTTTAAGGGATAACATTATAGTATGGCATTATGATAAAGTTCTCATTCTTCGATTTCATTTAGTATTTGGTTTATTTTGCACATTTTGCTAAAATTGAATTTGTTGTCAAAAAAAAAAATAAATATATAATATAAACAAAAATCCAGCTAGTCGACAAAGACACGCAGACGAAATCCATGCGAGCTGATAACAATTACAGATTGTTTCTACAACAACAACACACACACACACACACACACACACACACACACACACACGCACACTTTGGGAGAGCAGAACCAGATCATTTGCTTTAAAATGCAGTTAAATCACGTTACGCCTCGACAAATGCGGTTAATCATGAAGAAGTTTTACTTCTTGATTGCGTTACGGACTGGCGCCTCCACCGGCCCATCAAATACCTCGTAATCAAAGAAATGCAGAGAAAAGGCAATGCAAACGCTGACCAATTGCATGTGATTGCAAACTTATATAAAGCATCAGAAACTGTGTGATTTTACTAAAAATAACAACTAAACTAAATAAATAAAAATGATTTTTTATTTTGTTTTATATTTAATTTTTTTTTTTTGAGTAAATATAAAACTAAAATATATAATTAATTACTCGCAGCTATTTTCATTAAATTTAATCAGGTTCTCATAAACAAATGCGCATTTTGTACTCAATCAATATTTTCAAAATCAAGCCAACTAAAATGGAATATTTCCATTTCAAGATTTTTTAAACATGCATTCAAAAATACAAGATTTTATTTGAAACACTGCATCTTTCACAATAAATACTTTAAGCTTAATTCAAAAGTATTTGTGTTTGCATTTTGAAACATTAACTTTTATTTTTAACAACAAATGTATAATTATTTAGTTTAATAGTTTCGCTCCCTAGTGTAGGGTAGCTCCTCGTCGTACACTTTGCATTGTTATAACTTTTCAATAAACAAGAAGAACTCGAAAAAAAAGAACACATAAATACTACTTGAATCTAAATATTTGATGGCCCATTCATTAAGTTATTGGCGTGCTTTTCAGAGCGCGTGAGTACTTCAAATGAATTATGCTTTTTTTTTTGGTTTGCTTTCAGGATCGCGATCGGGTTCGGATTCGGGTTGGGGTTGAGAGGGAAGGCTGCCTCAATTGGCGGCTTGATCTTTTATGCGCCGCCCGTCGCTGGGTTTTCCTGATGTGTTTGCACAAACGCGCCAATATTATTAATGGCTCTCACGCTCTTCAATTGAACTGAGCGCCCGCATTTAATTTTACTATCTGCTGTCGGTGCCTACATATGAACATATATGTATGTGTATACCCCTCTTCTGTCTGTCCTCTGTTCTTCTGTCTCTCTCGATGGATGGCAGCTGCCTCTGCCTCTGCCTCATTTGTCGATCGTTCGTCGAGTTGTGCAAAACAACGTTGTGCGTTCCCCGTTGACGATTAATTTTTGTTTCTATTCGAATCAACAAATTTTTCGTTGAAAAGCATCTGGAACGTTTTTGGACTTGCTCAGTGCTAGACAAACCGTGCTAACGTGTGGATTACAAATTTATAACACGCAGTGACAAATCAAAAGAGTAAAATAAATAAAATAAATTATGTCAAATACGAGCAGATTTCTTGGCCTGTGCCTGGTGTCGGCCATAATGCTGCAATATGTCTGTGCGGATATCGAGACAAACGAAGTGAACGATAACAATAATCCAGAGTATAGTAAGTGATCTGAACCGAACGATCTGATCTGAACCTGACCAGAACTCATGTATAATCCAAATTGCAGTGATTCAGGGCGTGCGTGTTTATCCAAATGATCGTCAGTGTGTCTTGGTCGGCGGGCTCTGTGTCCACACCAGCGACTGCAATCTGCCCACATCGAACAAGGGTCTGTGCCCCACCAGCACGCACCTGGGCGTGGAGTGCTGTTTTGAGTGTGAGTAGTCCGTGTGGTAATTAATTCAATTTGGAAATAGAGCTAGCCTTGCTTATAACATCCGTTGTACATCTCACAGTTATTTATCCAAACGATTATCGCAATTCCAAACCTAATTCCTAATTCTATCCCGCTCTGTATCTGTCTCCTATATAAATTTGCTATATAATTATAATATTCTAAAATATGTGTTTATTATAATTGTATATATTTAATTAATTAATTGATTGGTATTACTTGATGTACTCATTCTCTTGTTATCGTTTTTTGTTTCTCGCCCAAAATACTAACTCCGCCTCCGTACACTCTCTGTCTCTTTCCCCACTCACCTGATACCCGTGTGTTTGTAATTGTGTATGTGTACCAATCCGCCCCGCCCCGCCCCCCAATCTCCGACCTCTACCTCTACCGTTGCGGTTGCAGTGCCGGTCAGACCAGCCCCATGCTCCCAGCATCTGGGGGCCTGCATGGAATGGTGCAACCAGAAACTGCAAAGACCTGGAACGGACTGCGAGAATGGAGAAGTCTGCTGTGTTTTGGTCTAGCCAACAAATGTAATATAAATAATATACTTTATATAACAAAAGTTTAATCAATGAGTATATTTGTCAACTGTAGACTATATTTAACTATACTATTACTTATATATTGTACGAATAATTTTTATATGAAATATTTCTACTGTTGTTGTAATAAAACGCATTGTAAATATTCCTAATCATGTATTTCGAATTGAATTCATTTTTTGTGTCCAGGGTATCTTTATGTTGGTCAACAATATTACTTGAGTTCGAGTATTTGATGGTCGATTTATTTAATCATTAAAATTTCTTTGAGAGCACGTGAGCTGCAAGCGCGTGACTCGACCAGATGTATTATATAATTGGAGTTTATTAAATTGCCAGTTTATTAAATTGCCTATTATATAATGCATCTGATCGAGTTAACGTCGCTTTGGTTTTTATTTACGCTCAGTGACGTATATTTAAAAAGGGGAAAAAATAGTCTCCTAAGGGGAACATTTTACATTAGTGCCCGTTAATTGAAGTGCTACACTCAGTCGAATCGAATCAATTAGTGATTTTATTTGGTAAGTTTTCCTACAAAAATTTAAATTTTATATTCGTCATTTCAGGATTTGAGTCTTAATAATTAATTTTACAGCGTTGGAAAATATTACGATTCGATGCGATCCCTCGCTCCTCAATTGCAATCCAAAACGAATATTTTTGTAACTGTAACTAATTTAATTTGTTTTGACGGGTATTTTATGCACACATTTCTTATTTAAGGCCAATTGTAAGGTAACATATTCTCAGACTAAGAACTCTCTTCGACATGTCGCATTTTAAGAACGTTTTATACATTTGCCTGTTGTCGGTTCTGATGCTGCAACTGGTTGCTGCACAAATTCCTTCGGACAGTCTTGGCACATGTCACGATCATTTGGGGGCCTGCACGGGATGGTGCAGCCAGTACCTGCAAAGACCTGCAACGGACTGCTTAAATGGAAATGTTTGCTGTGTTTTGGTATAATAATTAAATATTGTATTGTATGAGCCATTTTTGGATGGAAATATTTCCACTGTTCTAATAAAAGGCATTGTAAATCTTCTTGAGTATTTTGCGTTGTATTCCTTTCTTTATTTTGTGCATAAAGTATATATGTCACATATACATGTCCATCAGAATGTTCCATCAAGAATTTAGCGTAAAAATTTAACTTGAATCCATGTATTAAAAAAAAATTGCAGATTAATTTCTTATTATGTTCAACTAAAAGTATTTGTTCTAGCTGTAACCAATTTAATTCGTTTCGCCTGGTATTTTATGCACATTTATTTTACTTAAGGCCACGTGTAATGTAACATAGTCTTAGATAAAGATCTCTCTTCGATATGTCACATTATATAAACGCCTTTTACATATGCCTGTTGTCAGCCCTAATTCTGCAGCTGATTACTGCACGTGAGTTCCCCTTTATAAAAATTTATGACATTCACCTACTCTCTTAACCCTTTGCTGTTGCCTGTTTAGATAAACAGAAAGTACCGTGCGACAAGTACGGGGGCAAGTGCCAGCAGAGTTGCGAATTTCATTTCCATGCCGTAGGCTGCCCGGAAGGAACCTGGTGCTGCCACGTGATTAGGACACCTAAAACAAACATTAAATTATAGAATTCGTGGATTCTTTTTAAACGGATATCATGAAAAAAATAATAAATTCTACTTGAATTAAGTTTTGAAGTTGATATTATATGGTATAATCGGGTTATGGGTTCGAGCACTTATTGGGGTTATTTCGATTTAAGTATATTCGATGAAAATCCGGAACAAACTTAATAAGTGAATACGAGAGAAATATCAAAGAACAACTAAAGTCTATAATTAACAAGAGTTTAAAAATATATGACAACTGTACGAGTAATTGTTGTGAAATATTTGGAACTGCTGTAAAGCTCTGCTAATATTTGGAGCTCTATTTACGCTCTCCTCACATGACTAATGTGTAAACATCTCACTGATTATGTAAGTGTGTTCGGTTGGAGCTGAATCATAGACGGTACAAGTGCCGCAAAGGTTGACCACCAGGTCACTCAGGCACTTCTTATCAGCGACTCTCTCTCTCTCGCTCTCTCTCTTTCTCTGGCTCTCTAAAAATGATGATGATGATTTGCCAGTGTCACGTGTCAACATATCAATGCCTGTACAGTTGTGTGGCCAGAGCTTTGTTTTTGATCGCTATTGAACACAATCTCTGGCTATACCTAAATATAAAGGGACTTTTTTATAGAATTTTATTTGTACATATCTCCCAGTTTTGATTTCAATGTCAAGTTCAACGCTGGTTCAAGCTGACAAGAGATTGATTCTCGTATATTCCATAGCCTAAAACGAAATTTTTTTGAATTTTTAAATATATACATATATTTAATTTTGAATTTTTTTTTAAATAAACGTCCTTGCTTGGCATTCGCATTCGAAAGATTTATCAGACAACACAGGCACGTACTCGTTTTTCTGTCTCTCAGAAGCACGATCTTGTTTTTATTATTATTTATGCTTTATTCATGTTAATTTGTTTGTTTCTCTAAATATTATTATAGTTGTGCGCGTTTTCACAGCAAATGTTTAAATGTTCTCTTCATGTTGTTATTTATAGTTAAGCTTCAGTCGCGTGGGCGAATTTTATGACATGTTTCTAGGCTGTTTTTTTCTTCTGAGTTGAATGAATTGAGCCAAGGCAACACATTTTGTGAGTTGAGCTAAGCATTTTTAGAGGCGAAAATTTGTGGAATTTTTCAAAGGAAAAACTATTAAAATTTACTGGGTTAATTGTTAATATTCTATGCGGGCTGCAGCCTTAAGTTAGGTTGTTGAAACAATGTTTGCTGTTGATAACATAAAATCTAAAAAGCTAGTGAAATTAAAAAAATAATAATAAAAAATAATTTATAGTAAATTGTAAACAAATATTACAAAAAGTAAAAATAAATGGTTTGTAAAACTTAATTTCATGGCTTAAACCACAACTCGCCTTATCTAAAGATATCGCTAAAACCGAAATAATAAACATTTTTATTTGATTTGACATACATAATTATATTCGGTGAAATGAAATGGAATCTTTATAGCTTTCTTGAGAGATCTCAGCTGACTCAATTATGGCATGAATTATTTGTATCTTGATGCATACTTGCATCTACTACTGTCACTATCATTTTGCATTAATATTGCAGTTCCTTAATTCGCGCAACCTTCTGCAATGCCAGCGAAAACGAAACGAAAAACGTGGCTTTGAACATGAAACGACGGCCTTCGTCTGGACATTGAAACTTATAGAGTATAAACTATGATCTATACTACACGGACTTATTCTCAATTGAGTGAAATCATTTAACTGCGTCTTTGATTATATAACTCAGAGCTTGTGCTGTCTGCCTGGTGAACTTTTCAATTGTGCTCTGAACCTTTTCAAATTGTTGATTTTTGCACTACAAATTCGCAATTTCTGTGAAACAAAACACCACGTTATTTCATATACTATTTTATATACTACTAGAAATAGACTGTATTTTCTATATTCTATAAGCTTTCTTATCAGTCAGCTCGACGTGCCATAAACATTCGTTATTTATATGTTTTTGTTTACGTTTTTTGATTTCGTTTCGAATTTCGCTTGTGCTATGAGCTAATCCGAGTCAATAATTTGCCGCTATATATTTTTTATACCCAGTATTTTACGGTCAGAATTTCTTGTTTACTCTTGATTACTTGTTTTTGTCTGGCTGTTTTAGAAGAATATTGTGTAATCTGTATATAAGTCGAAGTTCTTAAAAACTCATCATGGCTTAAACCATTTCCAGATGTTAAATTTACATTTATTAATTTTCATAAATTTCTATTTAATCTATATTATTATTGTTGGTTTTTGATTTGATTTTTTTTCGTAATTTTTAATTGTGTAATAAAGTCCAACTATTTTCAAAAAAGGAGGAAGTCATGTTGCCTGAAAGAGTAGTTTATATTCAAAATATATTCGCCGCAGGGTATCTTCTAGTTGAACACTTATCGACCAAGAATCTAGTTATTAGCTTTTGGTTTGTGTCTTAGTTGATTTAGATTTTTGTAGTCATTTTCAAAGCGTACTAATAAATAGTGCGCGCCTTTGGCAAAGCGGGGGTGTTTGGGGGTAAAGGGGTATTTGTTGTATTTGGGATGCGCTCATATTTCATGTCATAGTTCGCACTCATTTTTCACTTGACATAAACTGCGTCTCATCGCCGCGGGCGCTGCAACGCAATTTGCATGTACGAAGCAACTCGTGTAGTTGCTTTTATTTTGTTGTTGTCTCTCTCTCTTTTTTTTTTCATATTTCAGTTTTAATTTTTATTTTGCATGTGGCTGTGAGTATAAAAGAAAATGATTTTGTGGCATAAATTAACGCCAAGAGGCACACGAAACACTATTAAAAAATGCTCCATATATGCGCGAGTCGCACATCCTTCAGCCGCTGACTGACTCTGTATGTGTGTGTCAGTGTGTGTGTGTGTGTGCGTTGCTGTTGCTGGCAAAGGATGCGGTTGTGTGGATGCAGATGTGCAAGTCAATGGCTTATAGAAAAGCCAGGATATTCAGTGCTCAGTGCTTCATACGCCGTGTTGGCATCGCCATTGCCATTGCCGTCGCCATATCCTGATGATGTCATGCCTTCAGCTTCCTTCGTGCAGCTCTCTTCATGCAATTAATCCTTTTTTCTCATTCTCTGGCTGTAGCACAGCCCCCCCTCCCCCCAACATCTCCTCGCTGCCACTTTAGCACGCTGTCTGCTGGCAAAATGACTTTTTAAGTTAATTTCTTATATGTGGCGAGCATGTTGTCCCACAACATGGCCAACAACACACACACGCACACTCCGCTTATTTTATATGGCTGATTGGCTGCGCAGTAATCACAATCCAGCTGGGTTAAAGCGCCGCCTTCACGTGTATGTGATTAACATTAACTTGTAAGTCACAAATTCCAATGAAATATTTATTCGTATTGGTTCTCAGTAGCTTAGCGATCAAATTATTATGTACATATATATAAGTATTTATATATACGCATACGAACCTTACAAATCAGTAGTAAGTAGAAAAAAACTGTTTATACAAACATGTTTTATTTTTATTTAAAAAATATAGTTTTTGTGTATTTTATAATAGTTTATAATATTCATATTTTGACTTTTTGATCTTGTTTTATTTTATCGCAAAAATCTTCTTTAAACAATTTTAAATAATAAAATATAAATAAAAATATATAATATCTAAAATATATGTGTACGTAAAACTATTTATTTTAAACTATTCATAGCTTTGAAATTCCCAGTGTTTTTTAGGAAGAGCAAGCAGTTCACATTAAAGCAGTGCCAAACTTTTAATTAATTTATCGTTGCACAGCACTGTTAACGAACATTCGCAATTATTTTTCTGTGCTGCATTTTATTTCAAAAATACGAAATTGTAAAACGAATCGTGAATATTGTAATAAAATATAAAATTGTAATAAAATAACATATGATTTATTTGTTGCTTGCTAATATTATTTAAATTTTTCTTAAAATCGGTGTCATATTAAAAGCTGAGTTTATATACTTTAGTGGTAAGCGTATAATTCTAATAATTTTTTCGACTTTTGTAACATTGTTTGTTGCAGTTTTTTTCAACGTATTTATTAACGCCTGTTTTTTGGCACTGTTGTTTTTTGTACCAATTTCACCTAGTGAGAATATTTAACTCTTCCGCCCCCTTTTAACGTGGCATACAAAGTGCGTACGAGTTGAAAATGAATTTCCTGCACACAACAAGCTATAATTTTTATGCAAATTGATGTTCAAATGGCATAAAATGCAATTACTTAAATTTCTTTGACAAATATGCACGAGCGTGCGCAGCCAGGCACTTGATACTCCAGTTGGCCCGGTTCACCTGTGCGACCCGTTATAGCCATGGCAATAAATCCCATTAACAACATGCAAATGAAAGCAAATGTTGTGGCCCCTCTTGCGATGAAGGTGTTAAAATTTTCGGTCTTTTGAAGTGTTATACAAAAATACTTGTCAACCAAACAAGATGACATAATAATTCTCCAGGCTAGCGCAAGTGTGAGAAAGAAAGATAGAGAGCGAGCGAGCGAAAGCGATAGAGTGGGAGAAATTTGAAATTTAACAATTAGCAAAAAATGTTTTGTTGCCAACATACCACACACAGTTTGAGCCGAAGACATTACAGCTGCCCGTGGCGGTTTCTCCATCTTCTTTGAGATAGAATTTTTTTTTGCTGCTCTGCTAACGGGATTAACCGCAATTTCTTTAATTAAAATTTCACCCCCGCCAAACCGACCACATCTGAAGGCAAGTAGAAACATCTAGCCAGGGGTGCAGGGCGAAAGGATTGTAAATTACGCTGTCAGTCAGTCGTCTGTCAACAACAATTAAAACGGGAAGCAACATCACAAATTAAAAATTCATCTTCCGTCGTGGACCTTCACACACACAAACCCACACACACATACATGTAACTCATGTTTTTTCTCTTGCTTTACTTTTTTATATACATTTTTATATTTTCCTCTTTTTTTATTTTTATATTTCTGGTACTGTTTTTCTTGTTGTTGTTGTTTTTATCTATGCTAAGCATGTCTACTTGATGTGCTACCGGTCCCTTTTTAATTTGATTGGTGTGGCTCTTCTTCTTTTCGTTGCTTCCGGTTTTCTTCTCCACGCCACTTACCTTTCCAGCTTGATTAGCTTGAAGTGCAGCTACAGAAAAAAAAATGAAATGGGGTTAATTATTTTGTGTTTCGGCATATTTGTTGATGTTCGTGGCACGGGTCCGATAAAGTCTTGAACTCAACAATGTGCATAAAGATGCCAAACAGTGGCAACAACAAAGGGGGTAGAAAATACCGTTTCAGTTAAATACGATTGCATTGCTTATTTCAATTAAAATGCTGTCTCAAATGTTTTGGTTAAAACTAAATTAAATGGATTGACAGATTTTGCTATAATAAACATAATAATTATATTTTTTACTTCAATTTAAATATTAAATAATAATAATTTTTCAAAGTAAAAAATTCCAAACCCAAAGAAATATTATTTTAAGGATTACTTATATATTTTTATGCTCCTTTAACCATTTTTCGCAATCCCTTTGGCATTTATTTTATACACCGTCCATGTTGTTAGCTACAAATGTAACAAGTTTTAAGTTAGATTTCAATTAGAGTCAAATTTTTTTTTATGAGTGATCCCTTTTTTTTCCTTTTTGGGTCGGAAGTGCCTGAGGTAGTTGTATTTCTTGTTACCAAGTTGTATACTTAATTAGGTACAGGGTTTGGTTAATTGCGTACTCAAAACTAATTGATAGATCACCTTTGGTTAATTGCGTACTCAAAACTAATTGATAGATCACCTTTAATCAATTAATCAATGCTCCACCTTAGTTTTATATATTTTTCATATTCTTATAGTATTTATTTAATATACATATTTTTTTGAAGTTTGTGCGTGGCTTGCAACTTTTTGTGACTTTTGTTGTGTGCAAATAATTTGCAACTCGTTTCGTGCATCATTAACAATGTAGAAGAGACGCGGAACTGGCGAGGGGAGGTGCGGGAAAGCAGAACTTTTATCTAATTAATGGAAACTTCAGCACAATGACGGGCTGTGTGTGTGGTGTGGGTGGATCTTTTGCTTTTGAAGCCCCGCATTCTTGACAGTGAAGCGACGAACTTGGCGTACAACATGGCGTATGATTGCTTTTGTGTAAACAACGACAAGGACGGACGGATGTATGGCAGAAGAAGAAGAAGAAGAGAGGGAGAGGGGTGGCATCATGTCATGTCTTTGGCAGCTTTTTTCGCCACTTTTCTTTTTCAGCTGCGTAAAAGTTTTTTAATTAGCAACAAAAGTAAAGGGGTTAATAACGCGACTCGCGAGTTGAGCTGAGCTCGTTGAGTTGAGTTGAAAGCTGAGTTTTGTTGGCTGTTGCCAAAAGTTTGGCAAGCTAACAATTAAGTTTCGACTGTGCGGCTGATGTGCGAGAGGCGTGGCCACAGATAATGGGTATTAAGCAACACTTACTGACAATTAAGTTGCCCGCGCCCCCCCTCCGAGCATCCCGCATATCACAGAAGCGACGGCATCCTCTGCCTCATTGTTGACTTTTTTCGGGCTGTAATTACGCTTAATCGCGAATGTACAACGCTCTGTACAGGGCAGGCAAGCCAAGTTGCGTCGTGTTGCAGCGGCTGCTTAAGTTGTGGCAATAACCCGCAGCAAGTGCCGCACATGAACTGCCGCGAATCGTTGCCGTTGCCGTTGCCGTTGCCGTTGCCATTACCGTTATCCTTGCATGACCAGATGCCAATAAATGTTGCATTCCTGCGCAAATCTGCGCAATTCAAACAGGCCAGATAAGCTTATAATATTCATGAGCTTAGCTTTATGAAGTGCTAACAATGCGTAAAGCTAGATGAAAATCGAGATACGAGCCAGCAAAAACCAACTAAACGATAAAAACGCAGTCGAACACCTTCTCTGTGGTCAGCTTCTGTTTCCTGGCTTCAATGCTACCATAAGCGCAAGTTTTTCTATTTTCCTTTTTCAACACACACACACACACACACACACACATTCTTTTTCTATTTCTTTTCTTTTCTTTTTTTTTGTTCGCGTTGCTTTCGTTGCGTACTTTTACACCCTGGGCTGGGTAATTTTTCACTTTCGCAAGATGGCAGCGCATTTTAATGAGCCACCAACAAGAGCAGGACATGCGGTCAACCAAGGAGTGGCAGCAGCTGGAGCAGCAGTTGGAGCAGCAACAACTGACAACAGGACACCGGACACTCGACACCAGGCCAGGATAATTTTTGTTGCATTTGCATTTTCATTGGTGCGATATGTTAATGACTTTGCTTACTTCTACCTAACTGCCGCTCAGTCTGCTGATGTTTGTTGTTTCTTGGTCTGCAGCAGACTATATGAAAAGTTTTCGTTTTTTTTTTTTGTGTTGTATAGAAAATTTCCAACATCTTTTTGTTGGGATTTGCTGGCTGATTAGCATAGGCAAGCGACTAGACAGAATGCTAAAGTTTTATCCCGTAATTAGCTGCATCATTTATCACTCAATTGTTGCGACTTCAGATAGTTTCACAACTCTACTTCAGATACATATATTAAAGATTCAAATGTTTATGGCTAGCACATTTATCATTTTTTTGACAAAAACGATTAAGATCAAAATCAAAGAAGGAGGAAAAAGAAACATAAAGAGATCAAAAATATTTACTATTTGGAGTCGAACCTGCTTCCTTCTGTCTGTTACATAAATTTTCACAAGACCATTATACCCTTTAGATGTGAACAAAAAAAACACAAATATTTTTTTATAAACAAAATAAATAAATTCAAGTAAATAACAATCAAAATAATTAAGAATTTATTTTAATAAATACAAGTTGTAAACAAAATAAATTGATTTAAAGTTGTTCATTGACGCAGCTAGTCAAATAATATAAAATTTTATATTTTTGGCATATTTATGTTTTATAAAGGAATTTCAATTAACGTGTTGAAAACCCAAATAAATGTCTAATCGAAATGATTTATTTGGCATTTGCATGAGCTACAAATGTAAATAATTTAAATCAAATTTGCATTGTCTATAATAATAATTTATATATATATATATTCGTATTTTATTAAACGCTTCAAATACGACAAAAAGAAAATTCGGCCTGTCAATTATTGTAAAAATTGTGTAAATATCATGTATTTACCAAGCTGCGTGTTAATATCGAATAACAAAAACATGCACAGACAGCTCTCAAAATTCTCTATTTATTTACATTTGCAAATGCATTTTATTAAATACAATTTTGTACGTTTTTGCCCCGATTATATTGCCACATGTGAAATGAAGAGAAAAATTACATTTAAAAGTCAAAAATGCAAAAGCCGTTTAAAACATACAAAACTCAATTTTATATGTGTGTGTACGCGTGTGTGTCTGTATGTGTGTGTGTGTGAAAACATTAAAATAATTGTTTTAAAATCCTTTTGTCAGAAAGTAAAGTAAATTATAAACACACAGACAGTTGGACGGCAGAGCGAGTCATTGGAGCCTGGCAGGATAACGATAAAGTCACAGGATTCCACTGAGCCATTAAAAACGATGCCACACACACACACACACACTCGCACACACTCGCACACACTTGCACACACTTGCATACATGTTTGCAAGCTAGGTTTGTGTCTGTTCAACTGCAAAAACATTTGCGAAAAATTAATTTTATACAAAACGTTATGCAAATTTTTATAGAAAAATATATTATACAAGAAAATCTATTAGTGCACACAAAAATAGATGGGCATAGATGGCATAAGAATGCTGGACTCGAATATACTTTGCCTTAGGTTAACTGTTATTTGTGAGCTAACACATTTTGATCTTCCGTTTTGCCGTTTTAAGAGAAATTAAAGCTCGAATTCAAATTTGGAAACTTAGTGCTCAGTAGTTAAAAAAATTCCATATTCATTTATTTATTTCTATTCAACTAAACAATATATTAAGTTTTCTTTTTTCCTAGCGGTAGAAAAATAATGTTTAAGTTAAGTTAAGAAACTTAAGTTTCCAATCAATCAAGGACAACATTGATAAAGTCTGGTTATTCTTGTTAATCCGAATTGAACATCGTTTGTTTAGGATTCAAAATTTTTATTAAATTTTGTTTTGTGATGCATAAATCTTTAAGTATAGAAAATAAATTATTATTTTTTTAAATTATTTTTTTGTTTTTTTTTTTTAATAATTTTTTAATCTATTAATTCTTGAGTCGTTTCTAAGTTTATGACACCTTATAGGTCTTTAAAGTACAGGGTATAGCAAAAGATGGAGGCAATTGCTGGCAATATTTTGATAGTTGCAAAATTTCAATATAAGAACGATACGCATATTGTTTGTACATTTGCATACTACATGCAACATGCAACAAGCAAAATGCATTTTCCATAAGGCTTGCCTCATCTCTATATCCTACAAATGTTTCAGTTTTATTCATTGTACAGCAATTTTTCAAGCAATTTCGTTTTCTGTTTCTTATTAATTTTTTTTGTGTGTGTTTTTTTGAATATTTACCCTGCCCTGGCCGTTGAAAGTGAGGAGTGGGGAGATGCAAACTGCTGCTGCTGCTGCTGCTGCTGTAAGATGATGTTGGCCGAGCCGCCAAGGTAAAGAGGAGTTTTTGGTGCAGCTGCCGCCGGTTGGAAAGTTGAAGCTCATTTGGATGGCTTTACCTTTGGCACTGGCACTCAATACAATTGTACAATATTTATTTAATGTAAATGAGAAAAGAGAAACGAGCCACACTCTACGTGAGAGCAGGCCAGCTCAGGCCATAGTCCTGACTCATGTGGCCACCCCGCCCCCAGCCCCCTGTTCCAGCTATGCGAATTGATATTGAACATTGTGTCGAATGGCGTCTTTCTGTATGTGCCCAATGTGCCAATGCATTCAAGCAAATTAAAATTGGAAATTAAATGTTTACGAAGTACGAAAATTTTAAACGAAAAAGTAATTGCTTTTCCTGCTGCCTTGAGAGGCTGCGGCACACCGATTCAGCGGTGCAAACGGGGAGGTAGGGGATGTAGGGGGGGGAAGGAACAACAGGCACATATGTAAGTGTGTTCAGCAAAAGTGCGACTTCAGGTTAGTTTTGCCTGAGATTTAAGCTTTAGCTTTGCTAGCTTTTACTAAATCATGGCATTCTTTAAAAATTGTATGCGATTTTTTTTATCACAGAATTTCAATTTATAAAATAGGATATGGCCATATCTGACCGACCATATAAAGTATCTGGCAAACCAGAGTTAATAGTCAAAAACTTCCAAACAGTTGTTAAAAATTATGCGATTTTTCATAAAGAACAGCACATACTTAACACTCGTATAAACAGTTTTTTAACATAATTCAATAGTCATTTCAATCACTTAACAAATTATATAGAAGCTTACAGTATCTCTTAAGTAAAGAGCAACAACTTTTAAAATATCACAATATAATTATATAATTCGAATCAATTAAAATGTATATTAAACAATTTGTTTTAGCTGCTTTTTTGAAAATCACATAGAAAGGCTATAAAAAAAGAGCGAGAGAGAGATAATAAAGCAGAGGAGAATAATAGAAAACTTAACTTAAATTTAACTTAAACTAATATGAAAAGTACTGTTTTTTTTTAGAATCACATAGAAAATTCTGTTTTTATAAGAGTTATTCTTCCTCTAGTGAAATGTCTTGATTTATTTCATAAGTTTCATAAGAGTGCTATAATAAATAATATAATTGTCTTTTAGCCGTATTAAGAATTGACTGCAACAAGTTAGCCAAGTTGCTAAGCCATACGAAGGTTGCTGGCGGGTTGTGGGGGAGGGGGAGGGGGAGGGGAGGCTGTGTGTGGTTTGTGGCTGAGCCTTTGTCTGCTGTGTTCAGCTGAGGCAGGTTGAATGAACAGCCGTTAGACACATGCCGGATTTGCGATTGGGGGCGAGCTGTGTGTGTAAAAAGGATGTTGCGGTCGCACTGTCGACGTTGCCATCGTTGCAGTGCAGCTAACGTCGCATTGGCAGCGACTTTTAAGGGCATCATTATCCTGGCATTCCAAGTTCTTCAAGCTTCAGCTCCCCTCTCAACAACAGCAACAACCATCGGCACCCAATGAGTCGAGGCTCCTCTGCACGTGTGCTGGTGACGATGTAGCCACCAGGGAGTGTGCTGCAGAAATGATATCCTGTTTTCATATGCGTCTGTATGCATGTGTGTGTGTGTGTGTGTGTGTGTGTGTGTGCAACAACTGCAAGTTTTGTTTGAGTTAATGCCGCAGGTTTCATTGTGATGTGCTGTGGTATCTTGTTGCCAGGTAGCCCCAGTCATTCAGTCAGTCAGTCAGTCAGTGAAGCAGAGCTGGTTACGGTTATGGCCACGTCGGAAATGGCTATGGTTTAGAGGTACCTCTGCTGTTTTCTTTTTCCACTTTTTAATTTCCGTTTTCGTTGCCTTCGGCTGCCCAGCGCGTCCGTCTCCATGTGGCGGCTCTATGTTGATGTTACCTCTTGTTGCACGACTGGCTCAAAAGTTGGCAGGTAAGCGGAAAGCCGAGACTTGCAGTTGGAGCTGGCTTGCCACATTCTCATTCCCAATCCGCATCCTTAACCACACTCACGTCCACTGCTGCTTCTGGTTCACAACGTTGCCAAGAACAACATTAGCCAACGAATTTTCGTTGGAAACGCCAATGGCCAATTGGACATTGGTGTTGTTGGAGCCGTGCAAGAATGTTGGAACCTGCTCAGCAGCAGCAGCAGCAGCCAAACAAGAAAACCGAGTCGAGCCAAGTCCGTGCCTGCGCAATTGGAAAGGCGAGCGTTAAATTCCCCACTGGCGAAATACGCGTTGCCACTTGCTATGTATTACAGCCACTTCCGGCGGGCCATGACAAAATTCTTGACCCCTCCGCCCCCCGTTCCGACCATCATTTTGAATGCCTCCGGCTGCGGTTTGTGGAGGCGCGTGTTCGATTATTCAATCCCCTTCGATTGGCAAATCATTTAAATGCATGTTGTGAATTTATTAACATGCCTTGTTTACTTTGTTGTTGTTGTTGCTGGCAAAACTAATTAATATTAAAATATAACAAAAATAAAAAAAAATTGTATTTTATAAAAATGAATCCGGCCCAAAAATATGCAATGGTTTTTTTTTCTTGCTGTTGCTGCTTGACCCGCGGCTAACTATTAATTAACATGTTAATTACAACTTTAACAATCCGTTTTTTTCTCTCTTTTATTCTCTCTGCTGACATAAATGGAATGCAATTTTGTAAAATGTCGCCATTTTAATTTTATGCATGATGCAAACCACACCACAGCAAACACAACCACCCTCCCACCCACTGATTGAGTGGGCGGGAGAACTCATTCTAATCGAAAACTCGCTCAGGTGTATTATGGCGCTTGGCTAACATGGGAATATATTGCGCAATGGCTGGAAAAAAACCATTAATATTCTTATTTGCTCAGCCGTTGATGGCAAATTGTTAGGTGCTGGCGGCCCCCTACCCCTCACCTTCCAAAACCTGCCAACCCCTCTCTCCCTAGTCGCATATACTGTTTATACCCTATCAATATCGAAATGCAGCAGAAAATAACTCCCATTCACATTTCGGATGAATTGATTAAATACTCTATTTAAGTCTAAAATATTTACATTTTGAAATTTTTGCGATTTAAGAAAAACTAAGTTGATTCAAGTCCAAAATTATTGTTTTGTAAATTTTCTATGATTAATTAATAATTAATTTAATAATTTTTATATACAATAAGATAAGCTAATAAATTATTCAAGATATTCTAATATCTATAAGATTTTAGTATAATGATGACATTAAGATATAAAATATAAAATCTATAGAAACGCTTTGTTGCAATTTTCAGCAGCATTGAAGTCTAGAAAAATGTATTAGTGTGTTAAAGTTAGGGTATCGCTCAGTTGATAACACTGGCCTAGATAAGTTTTACTTGTTGTGCTCCACTTTTTGATTGGCAATTTAAAATGCGCTGGTGCTAAGTTTCGGGCTCTGACTGCAGCAGCAGCAGCAGCAGCATCAGCATCAGCATCAGCAGCAGTATTTTCAAGCTTTATATAAATAATCGAACTGCATTTTATGGGACAGTGGACAGCGGACAGTGGGCCCACTTTGTAGTCTGGTTGAGCTTTGCTGATGCCAGCAGCTGGTGCCAAACACCCCGGTCGCAGTGATTGTCAAAGGATACGGGCGAATGGCGGCTACGAAAATAATTAAAAACTCCATTTAAATGCAGATTAGCTGGCACAAAATGTGCGACTATAATATTATATGGCCATTGAGGACTGCACCTATACCTATACCCATACTAAATATGTATATGCACTTTAATAGAATCAAAATCAACAAGCGAGATGCTTGCGCCTAAAAATATGCAAATCGCAGCAACTGCAGCAACTGCAGCAACGGCGGCGGCAACATTAGAAATGCATGCAACGAGCTGTGAAACACGCCGCTCCCCATTTCCCCATTTTCAATTCCAATTTCTATGTGCGCGCGTTACATATTACTTATTTATAAATATTGCTTGTAATAAAATCAAGAATCAAATTTGTATACAACTAATCAAAAATGTATGCACATGTGGCATGTGTAAAAATTTATTCTCAAAAATAGTTGCAAATTCTAACTTTTGTTTACAGTGACATGTGTGTATATGTGTGTGTGTGTGTGTGCATGTCAAATATTTTATTTAAAGTTACAAAAAGGTATTTTACTTTAGTAAATGTAAGCTCTAATTGGTAAGTTCTGAATTAAATAAATTTAACAAATTTTAACTTACGAAAAAACATTTTCATTTATTTAATTTTATATATTTGTAGTTTATTTATTATAGCACATAAACCACGCAAAAATAACAAAGAAATTTAATAGTAAAATAAAATTTACAAAATATTTGTTGGGTAAATAGTTTATATAAATATATAATTATAGTAATTATTATTTCTTGTAAATTGTAAAGGGGTATATTAGCATATTATTAGTATATCAGTATTTTTTAAAGGGCCAATAGGCCGTTTGTGCCACCAGTTACAGAGTATTTGAGTATTATGCAGTTTTTCTATTGTGATGATTAATATTATTTATAATACCTACTTATTTCCATCACTAATGTATGCACGGACCAGCTTTATTCACAATATTTTTTCTGTGAATTTTCCATTGAATAAGTTATCAAAAGGCATATTCCATATATGTATTATCCAGTTTCACGTTATTCTTTTTTGTGAGTTTTCATTAAATTGTGTATCTGCATCGTGTACTTTTTATTTACAGTCGTTACATTACTCATACGTCATGTGCGCCCGGTTGCATTTGCCCACATATAACCCGCTGATATGGGCCGCTGTCAATCAGTGTAACAGCATTTTTAAATATGTGTACCGCCCACATTTTGTATGCGTTACACAATTGGACACAATTTCATGTATTTTTATAAATATTGGCATGTCCAAGAGCGACAAAAATAAAAAGCAAAATTGCACCATTGGGACAAGCCAGGACCAGGACGGATCAGACATCGTTGCAAGTCATCAGTTTTTATGCTCTTGCTGCAGTGACATTTTGCAGTCACGGGAACCGAGGCATCCAAATGAAATCTGCATGGATATTGCGAATTGTAAATACTCGAAGCGCGTATACGATTGCAGTTAATAATAATGCAGCTGCATTCGTTTTTCTTTTTTGAACAATTTCTTTGAGTATTTTATTTTTTACGGTCAGGTATTAAAAAAATTGGTCGATATATTGCCAACTATTTAATCACCCAAAGGCATTCCTGTGCTTGAGTTTTATCATGAATTATTATCATGTATATCAAAATATAAAATGTTATGGTAAGGTTAAAAAATTAGCAATTACTTGAAGTATCCCTTAATCTGTATTTAAGCTATTTTTTGTAAATTAAACAAGTAAGATTGCTCTAGTCGGGACCTCCCAACTAGGAGATACACTGAACCCAGAATTTAACAAATACACACAAACTCTGGGCACTTAATGAAGAGTGGTTAAAAATTAAAAAAAAATTTAAACACCAGCGAAAAATTGAAATCTGTCACGCCGGGAATCGAATCTGGGACCCACAGCTTCACTTGCGCAATTCTTATGGACGGCACCACACTCCCATTTAATTTATCCTATGATATAAAATATCTTAACTATCTTAAAAATAAATTTCAAGGAAACACTAAAAAAAAACCAAGAAAAGCGATAGCCAAAATTTTGCATTTGCATGTGTGTGTGCACATGAACACAGAAATTGTTTGTGCTGCAGCTTGGCCTTAGCTTAGTCGTAACTTTGCCAAAACTCAATTGATTTTCATAAGGATGGTCTTTTTGTTCATGGTTCGGTATCTAGATTAATTCTACATTTCAGGTTAAAAATAAAATTTTTGGTCCGAATTCATGTCAAAATTTTCGAATATATACGTAGTGCTCCCATATAAGGATAGGTCTCAACTTCACCCAGTCGTAACTTTGCCCAAACTCAACCGATTTTGATGGGGGTGGTCTTTTTGTTCATGGCTCGGTACCTAAATTAATTCTACATTTCAGTTTAAAAATAAAATTTTTGGTCCAAATTCATGTCAAAAATTTTCGAATATATACCCTAGTGCTCCCATATAAGGATAGGTCTCA
>SCDY01000535.1:0-65420 GCA_004143825.1 Drosophila micromelanica
ATAACTTTCTGATATCGGACTACATATGGCCGAGATATGGTCATTTAACCGTTCAAAATACCCATTTAAACGTTGGCCATTTTTGACAAAAATCACAAGAGGTAACATCACAAATTTTGACAAAAAAGTGAAAATTTTAAATGTAAAAACTTTGAACACGGACTACATATGGCCGAGATATAGGCAATGAAACCCGTTTTTCCAATAAAAAAAACTGTATATCTAAAAATACCGTTTTAAAATTTGGCATATTGTTTCAAAAGCAAATCGTTCCGGAAATGGCGAAATTACGGCGGATTTTGTATTATTCAACTAAATCCGCTAAGCCTCTCGGCGAAAAAATAAAACCGTTGGTTGCTAGATGACCCGCATATCCTTGGTAATCATACCAAAGGTATAGTCCTAGCAAACCTATAGTTCCAAATTCTTGCAAATGTGCGAGAAATATGTATGCTTTTTTTCAGCTGCCCTGTCCCCTTTTCTCCATAAGCTGCAGCTCTGTAGCTTTGGAGTGATGTCTTTTATGTTGGAGATAACATTTGCACTAATTGCAATTGATGACGCCCGAAATTCTTACCTTAGAAGTATGCAACAGAATTTTGCACATTTTCCAAAAGAATTTTAATTTTTTGTCGACCTTCTGACCATTCTGTTCGCCTGGTGCTTTAACAGAAATTTGTGACAAATTCTTGCACATCGGCGGCCCAAAGTTCTTACCTTAGAAGTATGCAACAGAATTTTGCACATTTTGCAATTGAATTTTAATTTTTTGTCGACCTTCTGACGATTCTGCTCGCCTGGTGCTTTAGCAGAAATTTGTGACAAATTCTTGTACATCGGCGGCCCAAAACTCTTACCTTAGAAGTATGCAACAGAATTTTGCACGTTTTGCAATTGAATTTTAGTTTTTTGTCGACATTCTGACGATTCTGTTCGCCTGGTATTTCAGCTCGAATTTAAACCTAGAACCCAGAAAATTTCTCCTCCCAAAAGTAATTCAACAGAATATTTGTAATTTTTATATTCATTTATTGATTTTCTCTTTACATTCTTCAAAATGTTGTTATATTAATTTTTTTATATATTTCTCTTATAGTTATTATTTTTACCTATAAATTATATAATATTTAAATAAATTCTTAACAGTATTGTAAATACGACATCGTAGAGATACTTAAAAATTACTGAAGTTTATGAACTCAGAAACCCTGAAATTAAATTTTACCAATTAATAAATTGTTTCTAAATATTGCTTAAATAAATGGATACTTACCAAAAGTATTCGTCGCCGCTCTGCTGTTTCCGGTTGTATTTTGCCTTATAAGACTTCTCCAATCTGAAAATATACAAAACAAAATAAGTAATAAAATCGAAATATAGTAATTTGCAAATTGAAAGCCCGCATATTTATGGAGAATTTCGTCGTATTTTTAAATTGTATACCTTTTTAAACACGTAAAGATGAGAACTATCGATTGGATACAAAAAATGTCCATTCTAAATTTTGACCATTTTTGACCAAAATCTCAAGGGGTAATTTTTGAAAAAAAAGTGAAAATTTTAAAATCAAAAACTTTGAATGCCGATCGATTTTATAGACTTTAACGATTCGAAAGAGGTATAGCTTTCCGATATCGGACTATATATGGCCGAGATATGGTCACTTAATCGTTAAAAATTCGCATTTAAACGTTGCCCATTTTTGACAAAAATCACAAGGGGTAACATCACAATTTTTGACAAAAAAGTGAAAATTGTAAAATCAAAAACTTTGAATGCCGATCGATTTTATAGACTTTTACGATTCGATCGAGGTATAACTTTCTGATATCGGACTATATATGGCCGAGATATGGTCATTTAACCGTTAGAAATACCCTTTTAAATGTTGACCATTTTTGACAAAAATCACAAGGGGTAACATCACAATTTTTGACAAAAAAGTGAAAATTTTAAAATCAAAAACTTTGAATGCCGATCGATTTTATAGACTTTTACGATTCGAACGAGGTATAACTTTCTGATATCGGACTACTTATAGCCGAGATATGGTCATTTAACCGTTAAAAATACCCATTTAAATTATGACAACATTTACAAGTTAAACTTAAATATCTTTGATAAATAAAGTTAGATATTGAAAACATACATTTTTAAACTTGGAAAAAATTTTAATTCTGATTGTTAAAGAATTCTTTTAAAATTGGGTGATTCTGAAATTTAAATTTGATTTTCACCAGTTTAGGAAGGCATACTTTTTCAAGATCGAAATAAATTTATGTTTTTCTAAAATAATCTAAAATTTAATGTTTATGGAGGGTACTACATTTCGACAATTTAAAATTATTTTGATTTGCGTAGTCGTTCTGAACGAGAATATATATATTTTATGGGATTGCCAGTTACATATATTTTTGCTAGACCAATATACCCTTTTTACCCATTTATAATGGACAGGACACAGGACATAGCCATAGCAGCAGCAGCAGATATTTGCGTTTGCGTTTGATCTCATGCGAGGCTTTAACTTTTGAACCCTTACACACACACACACACACACACAAATATGCCTGCCTGTTGCTGCTGCTGTGTGTGTGTGTGGGGGTTATTTTTTTTCTTTCTTGCTGCTGGTCATTTACGCCCATTTAGCCACATTTAACAAAGTCAACAATAAAGTCAAAAAGTTTTGTCGGCCCGCTTCAAGTTGAAGTTGAAGTTGTTGTTGCCAAAGTTCAGTCGTAACGATAATTGCCAAAAAGTTTGTGCCCCCCCCCCCCCCCCCCCCCTCGACAGACCCCCTAAAGGCCACATATCAGTTTATCGGGCAACTGGCGCATTGAATAACCATCTAATTTGGAGCGGGCTGCGGTCGCCAGCGAACCTGAGTCCTGAGTACAGACAGTTCTCGTGCCCCATTAAATCATCAGTCGTATTTGGATTACGCAGCTGTTGACGTATTTGGGTTTCAGGCCTCATTAACGACAGCAGCAGCAGCATCAGCAGGCGCATCAGCAGGTGTCAATTTTAATTTACTACCTCTTCAACGAACCTCTCCGTTTGCTTGTGGCTAGGCATTACAATCTGTTCCTTGTAACTGGATATCTCAGTGGGCTGCAAACGTGGCGCCATCTATTGTTCAGGGTCTGCGTTAATTAAGGCTGCATTTGTAGTTATGGATACATAGAAATATACAAATAGTAAATTATAGAGAGTTGTCTTTAAGCAGCTACAAAATTAATTTTTTTTTTGCGAACATTTGCGATATAATTTATGCTTAAAGAAAACTATATTTTAAGCACTATTTGTTATATTATATAAGTGAACTATATTTTATAGGGCTGAATTTAAATACTTTGTTTTATTTTATTTAAAAGCAAACTCGTTTTGACAGAAATAAAAAACTTTATATAAAAAATGTGTTTTTCTAAACTTTTATCCGGATGTTTAGAGAAAGCAAAGCTCGTTATTGCAGAGATGGGTATATATAAATATATCAAACAATAAACAATAATATAAAATATATTGCAACATATTGCAGATATGCGCTCTATTTTAAAATATTTTAAATTTATATAATGTTGGAGATATATCCCATTTATTTAAGGAGCAAAAGATTAACAAATTGCAAAGTTTGTTTAATTTAGCAAAAAATAAAATAAAAAAGATTTCAGCACATTTTTTTTATACAAAAATTCATTTCTAATCCCATGGTAGCTATATATTATAGTGGGCTGATGTTGATAGAATAATTTGCAGTGAAAGAGGTTGGTTAATAAATATTAAAAATAAAAAATGTTTTTCATATAAAATCCCAATGATATAGAAGTTCGATCCGGCCATTTTAAACATAGAACACAAACCAAAAATATATTTGCCAGTTTTCATAAATTTATGCATGTATGCAAATAGTTAAAGACATGAAGAAGCTACAGATACACTTAAGTATATATATAGATATATGGTATGTCCGTCAAGTAGGCAGCCAATCGGCTTTTTAAATATTTTAATTAATATGCAGAGCAGCAATTGGCTCGACTTGGAGCTGGGCTCATTAAAGAAGCTAATGAAGCGGCTGAAATATTCGCGTTGAGAAACGCTGCGCATGCCAAACAAGGCCAAAATCAAATAGCCAAAAGTGAATTCAATGAAACTGAAACTTTTATTTTATGTCGTAAACAAAAATCACAAGCGTGTAGTCAAGTGTAGCTAGGCCAAAATATATGCCCATGTTACGAAAACATGTCGCACTATTTGCACGGATTACACCATCTACTTCTTCAGCAGGAGGGGAGCGGCGGCGGCGGCGTAGGGACGAGCCACGTAGGGAGCGGCCAATGGAGCGCTGTAGGCCAGCGGAGCGGCGGCGGCATAGCGGGCAATGGGCGCGGTGTAGGCGGCTGTCAGAGGAGCCGAGTAGGCGGCGGCCAGAGGAGCGGAGTAGGCGGCGGCAACGGGAGCGGTGTAGGCGGCGGCGGCAATGGGTNNNGCTGCCGACCACAGCCGGTGCGGTGTAGGCCAGAGGAGCCACAATGCCAGGCTTGGCAGCAGCCACAGCCACAACAGCGAAGAAGCAGACGGCGAACTGTGAAAAAAAAAAACGGAGTAAAAAGGAATCCGCATCCAAATCCGAATCTCAAGAGTTGGAACTTACTTTGAACATGTTGGTTTTCTGTTGGGTGGTTGGGTTGGTTGTCAGCTAGTGAATGACCAGTTGATTTGTGATGCCAAAGTGTGGACAACGCTGTGCTTTTATAGCCACATTGGCCACACTTGCGCTTTTCAAGCACAAAACATTACCTTCTTCTTTTGCTTTCTTTTAATATGCGACGCACGTGCAACGTCAACGACTGGCGACAAAGGCAAAGGCAAAGACAACGTTGACCATGTTGCGCATGCGCAATTCTTGGCTGGCTTTAATGTGTTGACGTGCCTGGCGTCCGTTACTTTTGGCTCGATTGGCATTTGTCCATGACCTTGAGCTGCAGTTAAATGGTGTTGTCTATTTGGGTATTACCGCTCTGAAAACGGTAGCACAACAAATGACGCTAATTTGAAGGTGTGATTAACGATATCACGCATAACAATTGCATTTTAATTGTTTAGATTCAAAGTGGCAAAAAGAAATTGTTGAGGTTAGGTTAGAAAAGTGTTCACATTTTTAGAATGAGACAGCAAAAACAAAGGAATTAAAAGAGTGCTGCCAATACACTTTTTTGCTGTGCACACTAAAGAACTTAAGAACTAGTTCAAACTTATATTATTCAATTTTGCACAAGAAAAGGTTAAAATTCGATGGTGTAATAAATCTTAGTTATTAAAAATTAATAAAAATAAAAAAATTTGTAAGGCATAAGAAAAAGTTAAAATTTGATGGTGTAATAAATCTAAGTTATTAAAAATTGATAAAAATTAAAAATAATTTATAAGGTATTATAATTGTTATTTAGTATTTATGTAGGTGTTCATTGTTACATATTGTTGCCTTGAAAAACGAAAAAATTTATAATTTAAGAAAAAATGTTTTTATTAAAAAAAATAAAATTAACAAAAAAATGTTTTTATTTAATTATAAGACTAAACTGTAATTTAAGTATGTAAAATTACATATTTTATGTTTGGAAAATAAATGAACAAACGCTTTGGCTATTTAATTTTTTATATAATAATATAAGTTTGCTTTATTCCATATTTCCGGGCATGCAATATGGCAGTGATATTTTCAATTGTTTTTACCGTATATCGTGCATCCAACCATTTAATACACATATTTTTCCAATTATTCCGTTTCGCTTTTTCCTTATTATTTTTTGGTTTTTATATTGCGCTCAGCTTGATTAACTTTTTGTGCCACATGCTGGCAATGTGTGTGCTTAATAACCCCGCCCTGCCCTGCCCCCGCTACCCTACCCTGATATATCACAGCTAATTCCCCCATCGATTACCAATCGATTCCCCGCCGAATGCATGCGAGTACTTAAGAGCTTATTGATAAACAGCTCTCAACCCATCCACAATGCAATGGAAAATTAATTAACAAATGTCATAAATTGCAAAAGGAACTCGGAGGGGAGAAATGCAAAAAAAAAAATTATTAAATTAAAAGAGTTGAGCACTTGGTAAATATAACAAGGGGTGGGTTAGGTTAGGTTGGGGCATAAATCTCACTAATTAGAAGTATCGAGTGTGTGTGTGTGTGTGTGTGTGTGTGTGTGAGGGAAGCTGATATAAGGTGTTTACAATGCCAAACACCCACGCACACACTCCCACACACACACACTCCAAAAAGTGTTGAAGCGTGAATTTTGCTTAAAAATGCCAATTACGCGATTTTACGAGGCATTCGAACATTGACGGGGGTGTGTGTGGGGTGTGGTGGGGGGGGGGGGGGGGTAGTTTGAGGGGGTGGTTTTTTGTTGAGTGGGTGTCTTCAACAAAGTTGGGCGAATATTTTCAGTTGATGTTGATGATGTTGTCGTCGCTGCAGGATTTGCCTGGCTTCCAATTGCCACGCCCCCCCCCCCCCCGCACTTTGGGTTCGCCTCAAGTGTTTACCTTGTGACTGTGCATATGCTAAAGGCAAACTTTGGGCGTGGCAGCCGCCTAATAAATGCACAATCATGATGCGCAGCAATGGAACAACAACAGACAGTGCTACACAAAAGTATTGGCACATTTTTTACTTAAATACGATTTATGCTATGATCAAATATTGAAGTGTGAACACATTTTGGAAATTAATGTTATATAGTTTTATTTAATTTTAAAAACCAAAAAAAATAAATTTTTAAAAGTTTTTAATGCCAATACTTTTGTGTGTCACTGTATTTACTTTGACACTTGATTTGAGACATGCAACAATGTGGCAACGCTGCCACAAGTTTGAAGTTTGAAGTTTAGCAACACTGGCAAATAATGCCTACATATTGGTTAATCCATCTAAAAGCTTTGATGCACTGCAAAAAAAAAAAGAAAAGAACAGGGAAAACCGCATTTTAAGTGCGGCGCGCAATTCTCAAATGCTACCCCCCCACCCCCCACAACATATCAAAGGAGCTACCCCAACTCCACCCCCCACCACCCACCCCCTGCACTTGCCTTGGCTAAGTGGCAGCGAGTAATTAAAAAAAAAAAGGGAAATGTTCGCAAAAAGGCGCAAAGTAAAAAAGCGCGACACAAAGCGCGCAAACAAGAACTCTCTGACAAAAACCCCACCCCCCCCCCCCTCTACAGACACCCCCACCCCTATTGAACCGTTAGCTTGGCGTAAAATATGCGCCACTTTTTGTCGCTGGCTTTCGCCTTTCGCGAGCTCACTTTATTGCCATAATAAAGGCGTCTCGCGGCGGTGGGCGTGGCAGCAGCTGTGCGCGCGCGTTAATGCGTCGCTCAAGTGCCGTAAAACGTGAGTGTCACACACACACAAACACACACACACACACACACATGTGTGTGAGATCCTGGTCTATTATAAATTTTGTTTTGAATTTGTCTAGAAATGCGTGCGACATTTGACGGCGGCTGCTGCCTTTAAGTGGTTTCAACAAATTATTCATGATAAAGTGCCAACAACAAGCACGAGAGAGGAGTGGGGGGGGGGGGGAAGGGGGATCAATTGAAGCCAAGTTCTACGTGCAATTTACAAAAGCAGGGCTGCAAATCTTCAGTTGAAAGTATGACAATATTTTTGGCTGTTTAATTAAAAATATTATTTTCCACATTATTAACTTTTAGATATTTAATATATTTCGCTTATTTTGAAACAGCTAATACCATTAAGGTATTGAATATTAAATAATCGTAGATTGAATAATAAATAATCATAAAAAAAATATTTGTAAATTAATATCAATTTTTTTATGATAAATTTCTTGTTTTTCGTCATATGCAAAAGTTGGTTTTGAATTTACATTATGCTTCTAACTTATACAAACATTGGACTGCTATATCATATAGCTGCCATAGCAACAATTGAACGAAAAATAATTTTTTGTATGAAAATTTTCTTAAATTTTCAAACTTAAGAATAAGAAGTCTCTTACAACTGTTAACATTATTAATAATAATTACCCATTTTCAATGGGTTCAGGGTATAAAAATCGGTCGAAACCTAAATTTGTTGTGAAAAAGATTTTTGCTTTTCAAGACATTCTTACGAAACTAGACTTTTATAAAAGTTAAACTAAATTGAATTTAAATGTAAATTTCTTATTATCATAAATATAAAATATTAATTTTAAAAAATTGGTGACTTTCACGCTTTAAAATAAGCTTTTATTACCCTGTAAAACTTTTCCAGAGCTACTAGCACTTAGAGTATTAGACTATTTAAATTCAGTGTAAATAAGTGAACGAAAATAAATTTAAATGGGCAAAAATAAAGAACATAAATTTTAATCAACAAAGGTATTTTGTTGTATTTATTTTCAGTTTATAATTTTTTTCCTTTCAAACAAAAAACTAAATTTGCAAATAAGAAAGTATCAATTCTAAAGAAATAAACAGCCACAATTTTATATAATATTATACCTTGATAAAAATGATTATTTTCACTCGGTTTGAGCTCAAAGCTTTTCACCCCTGGCACAACTCCTTTGTGTGTGTGTGTGTGTGTGTGAGTGTGTTCGTATGTGTGTGTGTTTGAATATTTCAAAGTTTTGTATTTTATAATTGGTTTATGGCTTTTTGTGGAGCAAGCGAGGAAGCCGCATTTCAATTGGTTTTTTTTTCTTCTTCGCCTTTAATTTCGTTTTTACCCAATCAAATTAGCCAAAAGGCCGCAGCACGTGCCAAATGCGTTTAACATGCGACTACAACAACAACAATACAAAAAAAAAACTGGCCCATCAAAAGTCAAACTTCGATGTCAACTCAAACTATGCCCGCTGCATTTGTAAGCGCGGCCTTCGGTTCAGTTGAGGCTTCGGATGCGTCATGTTTGTTGGCCCGGTTGGCGACTATATAAGCCAACTAGTTGCCCAAAATCGATATCAAACAACGCTCACAGCTTCAACCGCTTACAAGCTCAACCAAACCAAACCCAAAAACCAATCAACATGAAATTCGTGAGTAGCCAGCAAGGAGCAGCTCCTCCTGCTCCTAAATTGTTCCAGCTGCAATTATTAACGGATTCTTTTTGGTCCACCTTTCAGTTCGCCGTCTGCTTCTTCGCTGTTGTGGCTGTGGCTGCTGCCAAGCCTGGCATTGTGGCTCCTCTGGCCTACACCGCACCGGCTGTGGTCGGCAGCCCTCTGGCCGCCGCCTACTCGGCTCCTCTGACAGCCGCCTACACCGCACCCATTGCCCGCTATGCCGCCGCCGCTCCGCTGGCCTACAGCGCGCCCATCGCCGCACCCGTTCTGCTGAAGAAGTAAAGCGCAAACATGTGTGTGACCATTCCTTGACATCTCCAACGTGTAAATAAAGATTGTTGTAAACACATCCGCAAAAAAAAAACTGCACTGAATTATTTGATCGAAGTGGAGTCGGAGCTTTAAGGTGAATGCCTCGCTAGCTTTCTGCTTTGCATGGCAACAATTTGTAATGGGCTTCGGTGAGGGCGAAAGAAATGGCAATTTGAAGAGCTCTTATACCCTGTAAACAATTCAATATGTGGGTAAAAAGAGTAGCAAAAAAATTTCCTCAGCTTATATACAAAAGAAGACAAACCTACAACTGTAGATTCGAATTTTAGCCCTGAACTCGATAAATATCGATCAGAAGAAGGCAAATTCGAATTTTAGTTTGTCATAAAAATAAATTAGCAACACTTAAAATCGATAAATAAACATCGTAGTTTTATAGCGGATTAGAGAATTGTATCGATAATCATCGATGTGTCAATTATTGAGATTATCGATCAAAAGATAATCGATGTTTTGATTTGCTAGAGTTTACAAATTGTTCATCTAAACTTGTTCAATATTTTAATACCCTATATAAATGTATAAATAAATACCAACTGCACTTTACAAATACGAAAACAGGGTATCTAACACATCTACACGCTCATCTAGCGTATTCCCACTTGCCACCTTATCGAAATTCAAGGATCTGGGCAGCCCACCTGGCGCAAGTTTTTCCAGCTTGGATTAAACTTTCTATTTAAAAAGGATTTCGTTTTTGTATGAAATATGCTTCCTTTCAGCGCTTCCTGCCCCAGCGGCAGTCAAGTTTTCTGCTTGACTTTGTACGACTGCCCCTCGCAACGCTCCCCCTCTCCCCTCCCCGCCCCCTTCTCCCTGCCACGAGAGCGCGTTGAAAGCCTGAGAGCGCCCGGGGCAACGCAGCTGGAAATGATGGCGGCAGCGGAGACAGCGGAGATTGCCGGCGCATTGGAGCTGCTGCTTATCATAACTTTGGCATCGTCCTGTCCTGTCCCTGTCCCTGTCTCCTGTCCCTGCCCCTGTTCCTCCGCCACTTCTTTGCTGTTGCTCAGGTAGTAAACGCCAAGTAGTTGTAAAGTTTTGTGCATCGTAAGCGGAAAAGTCTTGTAAAAACCCAAGTGCGTGGCGGAACAAGTCTTCCATGAAGGTTGGGATTGGGGGCGTTGGGGAACTCAGCGGAGTGACTGCACCATTTTCACAACTTCTCGGCAACAGATAGCGTCCAAATTTAATGACCTTTTATTCAATAAAACTACGTCAAGCTAAAAAGAAGTTTGCAGCTAGCTGCATCATAATGCCCCCGAGTACTTAACTTCTTTTCGTATTCTATTCTGAAAGTCTCCCTGCAGGGTATTATCAAGGTGTTCAACTCAAAACTGCCGCGATTTGCAGGCGTCATAACTTTTTAATATTTGTAAACCCTCTCAATTGAACCTGATTTTAATATAAATACATAAACTTATAAAATTAAATAAAAACTAAAAAAAAATATTAAATATTACAATATTTGTAAGCCCTCTCAATTGAACCTGATTTTAACTTAAATATTAATTTTTGAACTTAAATAAAACTGAAAAAAATTAATCAAAAATTAATTCATCAAAAATCTAAGATTCAAATTCTCAAATTTAGCTTAACAGAGATGTAAATAAAATATTTTTCATTCACATAGATATTAAATAAAATATTCATATGTATTTAAGAAACACTTTTTTGAATTTTTTCCTTCTTTTTAATTTTTTTTTTTTAATAAAAGTTAAGGTGAGTGCATTATTTTAATTTCAGTAGATAAGCCAAACAAAAGTTTGCAGTATGATTTAATATCGCAATAAATAACGTATAAAATTTATAATTGACTTCAAACGATGTTATTTAAACTTTTTTTTGTCAATTTTTGCACGTCTTAAATTTGTGATTGCATTAGCAAAAGCTTCAAATATTTGATTTATTATTTTATAACGTGATTTTTTTCTGGGTCATTAAATCAAAATTTGTTATTTTCGAAGCAAAACTGCAGCTTTGCAATGAAAATAAATTTATCAAAATAGTCAAGACAAAAATCGAGTGAAACACAAAATCAAACTGAAAACTATTTGAAAAAAGCCAAAAAACATAATGAGAAATGCGAGCAAATGTTTGTTGGCAAGCAATAAAATTGAGTAAATAAAATTTGTATTCACTTTATATAAATTTGACGATTTTTCAAATCAAGCACACACACAAAAGGCAGACAAACACACGCACACACACACACACACACACACACACACGCACACACCTGGTAGCTGCTGGGAAAGATTCCGTTTCGAAATAAAACACAATCATGTGCAAACGTGTTTCTCAAATGGATTACATGAATAAAAGATTTATACACGTAAGGTAAATCAGTAGCGGGTTACCAAAGACACACGGACAGAAACCGAAAGACATCTCGCAAGCAAGAGAGGTCTCCCCCCACACCTCCCCTTTCTACCTCTTAATAGCAATGGCGAAGACGTGCAGGTGAAAATATGCGCAGATGTAAGCAAATTTCAAAGGACCAAATGAAAATCCCCCAGCCTCAGCTAACAGCTGCGTCAAAGTAACAGCTAACAGAGATACAAGATACAATTCGCACACAGATACAGATACATTTGCGGATACAAAAGGAAACACGTGTAGATGCAAACGGCTGCCTTTGCCTTTTATTTTTTATTGATTTGCTTATGTTGTGTGTGTGTTGATTTCATAAATGGTCTTTATTTTATTTACTGCAGCCAGTCAAATCGAGTCAACGTAAAAACAGCGTAAAATATGAGATTTTCACGCGCAGACACAAAAAGGCGCGTTAAAATTTAATCAATTCGAGTCGAGTCCCCCACACAACCACATATGTATATACCCATGGGCGAAAACATGTACAAATAGAAGATATATCAGGCAACAGGCGATTCCGATTTCGATTGAGTCTCAGCGCCTGTAATAGGGATAGTAGGCGGGATACGCGGCGTATGAGCCATAATAGACCGGCTGATACGTATACGCCGCATATGCCGGATAATAAGCAGCTCCCACAGCTGCAACTGGTGCCGCCAACAAAGTGCCGCCGGGCGTTGCATATCCAACAGGCGATGCGGTTAACAAATGCGGCTTAGCCACGCATCCCGCACAGAGCAGAGTCAGCCAGACCATCAACGTGAGCTGCCAAAGATGGGATGGGTATTAAATACACACACACGCACACATCGAAACACGCACCAGCAGCATTTTGAGCAGCATTTTGTTTCCACTTTTCCGGTCAAGTGTGGCGTGTTGCACGTATGATATCCAAAATTTGATTGACAAACTGGCCGGCAATGTCAATCATATTTATAGCCCTCTCCAGTTGGCCATTGCCCATTGGCCGCTGCTGACGTCAGTTGGGGAGAGCGTGAGAGAGTCATTAATATGTCGCTAGCTGCGCTGAGCGAACCATAAACCGAATAAATTATATTGTAATGCTATTTGGAATTGCTGAATAAATGAAAGAATCCGCAATAAGACGACAGAAATAATCATCATGTTAAATATACAAATGCCCTAACACGAGAGCTTTCAAAATATATACCCAGGAAATATACCCAGGAAACTTTGCTATATAGTTAAATCTATTAGTAGAAAAAAATATTTGCTTTTTTTTGAATCATTACTAAAATTCACCTTTTATTATTATAACAATATTATTCCTAAATAAGTTTTTAATGTACCTAACAGACTTTCAAAATAAATCTGTAATTTATTTTTTAATATTTTTTACCAAGTGTTTTCCAACACTGTATTGAACATATACTTTGTTTAACTTAAATTGGCAGCAGTTTTCATTTGTTTCAATAACTTTTGACCTATCACTGATAACTGTATTTTACTATGCATAAGCCGTTTTGCAACACTACTTTCACAATTCACCTAGTTCAGATACGGTTGTTACAGATTTTTTTGATAACAGTCATTTTCATGCATAAAGCGTTTTACAATATTGTTTTTATTCTACTTTGCTCAACTGAATCTGATATTCGTTGTAGCTAACCTTAAATACTCTTTCTAGAATTTGCAATTTATTCTTTCTTATTTTTTTTGTATCGGCCACCTTCTTTGGTCTGTCATTCATTACAAACTGCGCCCCTCCGCTCTCCCTGGCCCTACGTCCGTTCCAGCTTATGCCTCGGTTGCCTTTATGCATAAGAAATTTGCGTTTATTTAGACGTTGTAAAAATTATAATTATGTGTGCGTGCCTCGCAATCAAATGAACCAGAAAAATAAAATAAAAGTAGCAATACAAATAACAAATAAAAAGGAAAATTGCGATCAATTCTATTAGATAAGGCACTGAGGGTGACGCCTAAAGGCGTTGTCTTCATCCACCAGAGAGCTCTGGGCAACAAAATTTGCAAACTGAGCAAACAGTGTTGATGATGTTGTCAGCTTTAACAATATAGAGCAGGGGTTTGGGCTGTTCGTCTGTGTAGGCAGTGACAAAGTTAAGCAACATGTTTCACAAGCCATAAATAATTAATTTATGCAGCCACAAACGGAGCTGTGAACATTGTGTGCAAAATGCCTAAATATAGACCATAAATTTGCATGGACAAGAGCTGATGAAGCCATTTGCAATAAATATGCACATACAGTGTACGCTCGTTAGTGTGAACTAGTTGCAAACAGAACGTTTCAAAAAAAATGTGCATATTAAATACTTTCCTCATTGCTTTACAACACTGTACATACGCTGGCATTTTAAAGAAATACCTTAGTATTTTTATAAATAAGCTTTTCATGAATTAAAATTTTATGTACATTATTTGTCTTAAATTAAAAAGCAATTACAGTTCATTTTAGCGTGTTTTTACTGTGGTATGCTTATTCACTTCAACATTGCGGCAAGTTCATTGACCATTTGCAACTGCCGCTTGACCACGCCCACAACTACAATTGCAACTACAATTTGCGAGTGCTTTTGGCGACAGTTCATATTTTTTTTTTGCTCTTTCATTTTTTGCTGTGGTTGCTTCTTTTATTCGCTGCTAATTTCTTGCTGCTTGCAAACTGGCGGCAGCCATTTTTTTGTTGTTGTTGTTATTGTATTTGTTGCGGTTTGTTGGTGATTGTTTTTTTTCCGTCATTGTGCAGTGTTGCATAATGAAAAATTATTAGCTGCTGTTTGCGAGCAGATTGTTTACATTTATTTCTGTGCTCGCTCACGAGGTGAAAAAAGCATATTGGGTTCTTCCAAGAAAAAAAATTTAAAAAAAAAAGTATTTTGGGTTCTTGTAAAAAAAAATTTGAAAAATATTGAATTTTTATGAAAATTAGATAAAATGCCACAATTCTCATTTTAGTAATTTAATTTAATTAGGTAATTTAATTATAAAATAAAAAAATATATCACTCACTTTATTTAATAAATTGAGGCAGTTTTGAATGCAAATCCTTGGCCAAGGACAGATATTTGGTCTCCAGCGTTGCGAGCAGCGTCGGCATCTCCTGGGCACTCAGCTGGCAGGCGACCTGCTTTAGCTGCAGCACAAAGGACATGCGCAGCAGGATCAGCTGGCGCTTTTTATCAACATCCCGTTGGGTGCGCCAGCGTGGCATATAACTGTGCAACAGGAGGCGTCGATAGCTGCGCCAATTGTGGCCGCCGTCAAACTGCTGTCGAAAATAGATTTGGCGCCGGCGCAAATTTGTCCAACGCGCAAAGTGGAGCTGGGCGCGATAGGCGCCCACTAGAAACCCCAAATTGCGCACTTTTGGCCACCTGATTTCCTTTCGGAATTTGCCACTCTTGGTGTAGTACATGAGGCACTGGCGACGCAGCTCCTTGTTCCGTTTGCGCAACTCGAAGATCTCCGCGTCGAGAATCGTGGGACTCTGCTCAGTTGCCACGCCTTCTAGTTTGCTGCTGGCCAAGTTAGCTGAGCACCTGCTGAAATGCTGTTCATTCAGTTCCCGCTTTGTTTTATATTTCTTTTTCTGCTCAGATCTTTCCCTTGAATTTGGCGAACTTGTCTCCTCGAGAAGGCAGCTTTTATTATTTTTAATAATTTTATCCTGGCACAAATTAGATGACATCGAACTAATTTCATTCAGCCCCTCGCCTTGCTCCGCCTTTAAACCCATTTCTGGATCAGAATCCTGCTCCCTATGGGACGTAGACGCCTTGCGGCTCTCCTCTGTTAGCCCCATTACGGACTTGAAAAATGTAGTCAGGTCGTGATCAAAGGATCTTCGATCAGTTGCCTCTTGTTTATAGCATTCGTGCGAATCAAAAGTATCGTAATGCAAACCCAGAGTTTCGGGTATGATGGAATCAGCGCTCCTAGCTGATATATCCTCCTTATTCCTGTGATTCTGCATACGGATCACCGTGTAGCTGGGTTTCCCATTCCCACTGATCACTTGACTCTTCAGGAATGAACTGGTAATGGACAGACTTCCCTTAGATGATTGTTCAAATTTATTTGCCCGTGGATTATCCTCATTTAGATCCCCTCTCGGGAACACTATCTGGGTGGACTTGTGTCTCTTGATCACCGGCAGACCCGTATAGCTGTCCAGTATGTCGTTTAGATTCCTGCCCACGTTGCGCATATCCGTGAATGGCGCCTGCAAATAGCCCAGCTCCTTTAAGTGTCCGTACATGAGCAGCAAGAGCCCATTCCGGGCCCACTTCTCTGACTTGGGCGCATCCTGGAATATCTCCAGCCAATAATTAATAATGTGCTGATCCGATTTGCAGGCACTGCGATTGAAAACCTCAAAGTACTCCATCAGCTGCTGCCTGAAATGGCGATCCAGCCACTTTTCGTTGGGTTCGTTCATTTTAATAAATATAAAGTTGAGATAGTAAATATATATATCTGTATATCGGTTCAGTTGAATATTCATTCGTAGACTGCCTTCCAGGAAGGTGGCCACCTCAAGGCCTGCTGCGACCACTCACAACTCTCTCCCAAACCTCAACTCGAGTGGAGGACCATGAAGTGCCAGCAGCAACGCCATGTCAACCACAACAAGAGTGCCTCGATTGCGGGAAGTGCCCACTAGCAGATACCCTGTAAATATATATCAATACAAATAACGGAAATAAATAAATATATTGAAAATAAATATTTTTGAATATATTAAATATATTATTATATTGAATATATTAATAGTCTTAAAATCTAATATAAATATAGACAAATAAAAGGGTATCCTGCAACCTGTTTGCTGCCTTAAAAAAGAATAAAAATAAATAGTAAAAAAATAAAATATTTTTAATATTCACATAAACCTAAATACCAAACTTGGTGACTCAAGCTTTCACAGTCTCTGATACATTTTTAAAAAAATAGAGGAAAATCGATATTTATCGATTTTAAGAAAACACAGCTAGTTATTGGAATATTGAATAAAATATTTTTGACATTCATAAGCCTAAACACCAAACTTAATGACTTAAACTTTCACAGTCTCTGATACCTTCTTAAAGAAAAATAGAATAAAATCGATACTTATCGATTTTTAGAAAACACGGCTAGTTATTGGAATATTGAAACTTGATCTACTTAAAAAAAATGCAAAATAAAGTCTGTGCTATACATTTTCACAAAACCAATATACCCTTTATTAGGCACCTTAAATGCTTACAGGGTATAATAGGCATCAACGCAGCAGGAACCCAGGACCACCAGCAACAAAGCATGTGGTTTGTGCCTTGCCACGCAAATTTTCATTAGCGTTGCGCGCATATAAATTAGGAAAATGAAGCAGCCGCAGCAGCAACAGCAGCACTTGAGTGCAGTGCAGGTGAGAGGGGGCGGGGAGACTTAAGCCTGCCGACACTGGGGTGGCCTAACCACAACAGTAACAACAGCAACAACAACAAGCGTTACAAAGTGTAGGTGCTGCGGTCTGTGGCTGCTGCCAGCTCCAAAGTTGTGTGTGGCCTGCATTAATTTATATTGTTAAGCATGAGCTAGAAAAAAGCACGCACCACCTGTCCAAAACAAAATAAACAACAACAACTACAGCAAATAGCCCTGGCCTGACATAAGCTAGAAAAATACGAAAAAAAATTGTGGTAATAATAAATTTAGAAAAAAAAGCCAAGTGTTGACAGCTATTTGGCTTGATTTCATTTAAAACGTGGCTAAATATAAAATAGGTGGCAACGCTGTGCAGCAACGTGCTGTTGGTCACACTTGCACTTGCTAGTAAAATGCAAGCTGGCGGCCTTTTGCAACACTGCAAAACATAGAAAGCTTGTGCGCACGCGTTTTTCACTTTTTTTTTTGGATTTTAAAAATGGATTTGCAATTGGCGCATAAATATCGCAAAAGTCAAATAAATGGCACCATTTATGTGACCAGCTGCCAATCCCTGCCCGCTGAGCAGCGGGCCAAACTGGAAACGGGCGCCGGCGAGGTAACCAAAAAATTGCTAAATTTAAAAATACATAAATTTGGAAAGTTCTTTTTTTTCAGTTGTATTTGACGCGCATATACAAACGCTGCACGCCGGACGACATTATGCGGGTGGCCATCGAGGTGGGCGATGTCTATATGCTGCGCTTCAAGATCAACTTCTCGGGCTGCAGTCGCGGCTACGCCTATTTGCAGTACATCGATGAGCGGCAAAAAATGCGCGCGCTGCAAATGTGGGTGAACAAATCTTTTGAGTTGAATTAAAAATTGTAGTCCAAATATATATTTGATAAACAGTTTGCAGCAGCGTTTCCGGCAGATCAGACTGAAGATTCAGGTGCGCGAATCGCGCAATCGCAAAACTTTAATCCTCAACAATGTTAGCCATTTGACGCCGCTGCAGGTGCACCAGGAACTCCGTCAAATTAGTCGATATCTGAAGCTGTCCGTCTACGAATATCAGCCGCAGCGTTATCTCTATCTGATCGTGTATCGGAACAACGATGAGGCGGCCTTGGCCCACCATGTCCTGCGCACCAAGATCGGCAATTTTGGCGTGAGCGCGTTCATCGATTGGCTGGACAAGGGACAGCAGACGACCGACATCGATTCGATGCCCAATTGCTGTGTTCAGTTGCCGCGCCACGAAAATGTTAAAGCCCATTTGGAGCAACTGCAGCAGCAGTTGGCCCAAACTCAAGCCGGGTGCATATGCTTCAGGATTTGAGTGCAATACAAAAATAAAAGAAACTAAGAAGCAACAACAACAACAACTGTAATTATACGTTTCCTGCTTTTGTGATTATAAACAAGCCAAGTTAATATGTGTATATACGCATATGTTTGTTGTCTTCTCTGCGCTAAGTTCGCCGCAGCTTCTTGACTTCATTAAAGTCAATGGGACAGGACAACAAAGTGCTGCAAGGAGCTGCTTTTCCATATGCAAATTAATGCAGCCTTGTTTTTTATATACCCTGCAACCATTCGGAATATTTAAGAGAGTCTATAATAAACGTCAGAGGTAGGTACATTTTCTTGATCTATCAGAAACTATAAGATTTGAACGAAATGCAAAGTTTATGAATTTAAAAATTTTACCCGAATTTGGCAGAATTTGTAATCTTGACATTTTTGCTAAAAATTAATTTTTGTTTTTTTTTATGCAATTTGTTGCTACCGCTATTAACGAGCACCATTTAAATACGCAATTACAATTGAGAACATTTTTAAATTTTAAAATTTTACCCGAATTTAGCAGAATTTGTGATTTTGAAATTTTTTACAAAAAATTATTTTTGTTAGTTTTTGACGAGCATCATTTAAATATATTATTACAATTGATAAGATTAAGTGAAATTTTAAGAACTCAAATACCTAAATTTTTAGCACCAATTCAATTCAAACTAAATTCAGTATAAGAGGTAGGTAGCTTTTCTTTAGATCTCAGACACTATAAGACTTCAGAGAATTTAAAAATTTTAAATTTCACATAAATTTAGCACAATTTGTAATCTTGACATTTTCCCCAAAATTTGAATTTTGTTAGCTTTTTCTCTAAGAACCCAAATACCTAAATTTATAGCATCCTTTCAAACTATTTAAGAGAGGCTATAATCAATGTAAGAGGAATGAGAGAATTTAAAATGTTTGAATTTAAAAATTTTAAACTTTAACAAAAATTCAACAAAATTTGTGAGCTTGACAATTTTTCCAAAAATATGTAATTTGTTAGTTTTTGATGCAATTTGTTAGACATTGTTGAAATTTATGTTTTGATATTTCCACAAAATTTAATTTACAGTGCATTCCATCGTATATATATGAGACTAATAAAAAATAATGAATGTCTACAGTAAAAACTTTGCTGACGAACAGCTAAAAAGTGAGCTCGACATTCAGCTCAATGTTTTAGTCAGAAGTATAAAACTTTTCGGTTAAGAGAGCTTTTAGTTTTACAGGATGTCTCTGAGTTGGGCACTTTTTAGAACAGTTGTCTGACAACTTGTTATTGTTGTTGTTTGGTTGAGTGCGACAGGCAGCTGCCTCCTGCCACATGCCACATGCCACACGCTGTGTACCTGCCCGGGCGCACTTTGAGGCAATGTAAGGACCTGCGGCATAATGCAATTAAATGAGTGCATTAAGCAGCATCTCCGCAGCAGCTCCACACAGGCTGCCGCTGCAGGTGCAATGATCGACATGACGGGACCCAGACCGGAACGGGCCACGCCCCCTCCACCCAAGCCACCGACAACAGCGACTGGAGGGCGTAGCTCATCCATCAGGGCGACAAGTGCAGCGGAGTCTAATGCAATTGTCAGAGCTGGGCGGATGTTGTGCCAGAGCGGAAGCGGATGCTGTCGTCCTTGCCGTTATCCTCAGCCGTTGCAATTAAATTAGAGCTCGAACATAGAAATGCAGGCGTTAAAAAACAGCTCGCAAACAAACGTCTGGCAAGAAAATAAAAACCTTAATAAATATTCATTAGATGTTGAATCAGCCAAGAACTACACAGAGAGAAAGTGGGGTATGCTGCCTGTTGTTGTGCACGATTTGCATTAATTTGTTAATTCAAGCGCAAGTGCCACGCCTACAACCAGCGCCCCCCTACCTACTTAAATGCCATTAATATTTCAAAGGCTTTCCCAAGAATGTGTGCAGACGGCTTAATATGTCTACACTGCAATTACATTCCTGAAATTTTGGGTCTCTGATACGCTGTTTAGAACGTGAAAGTGGAGCGTATTTGTTTTGGACATTGTCTACCTTGATTTCCGTCCGTATTTCTATTTGCATGAACACAAATTTTCTTCTAGAAAAACTTTACATATAAATACACTCAAAGAAATATCTCTAACGCAGCCTACTAACTTAGAACTGCAAGCTAAAATTTTTTCAATTTTAAAAATATTTTTAATATTTTTAAATTACCTGAAATTAGTTTTAATTTTTTTAAATTTTTTTCTTAGAAAAAATACTGTGACTTATTTTTAAAATTTATTAACTATAAAATATTCTTGGATAAAAAAAATGCATTGATGAACACTCACGGTCAAAATATATGGATATTGCAACGTGTTCAAATGTCTTCAACCTTATTGAAAATACATATACACTCGTGGCCAAAATAACAAGTACACATTTCAAACAGTCCCTTGTTCCCTTAAAATATGTTTAAATTTCTGCGTATTTTTATTGTCTAACTAATTTAAATGAAATTTAAGATATTTATAGAGAAAGCAGACATCAGCTATGTTATTATTCTTTTGACCAGTTCTAGTCTAGTCTAGCATCAACAAATAAATTAATTTTAAATAGAGTACTGCACAGTGGATTACACCCGTACTGGGTTTTATTTGCTTCATAACTGGCGAAAGCCTGGCCAGGATTTGCGAGTCGTCTAACATTTGTGACCTATTTCCCTGGAAGCGGGCCAAAGCGACGGACCGGGTTTATTGAGGCAAGTGCCAATATTTGTTTTACAAGCCCGCACTTGCCTCATCCTCCCCCCTCCCCCTGTTGCAGGTGAACGGTGACGGGCTGAGGTGACACAGTTTGTTCATGTCTTTAAAGGCGAAACTGGGATTTGGGTCAGAGATTATGCCTGGCATTTGGGGTGCAGGGCCGCTGGCAACCAAACGGAAAGCGAAAGTTATGCACACACACACATTGTGCGCGGGCTTAAAGCCAACATTCAGCTAAACCCGTTCTTACACATTCTGTTCTTCTTTCTTTTTTTTTTGGTGGGTGGAGGGATTTTTTGGTTGGAGCAACCGCAGCGGGGGCAACGGCAAAGAGCATTCCAGATGCGATTGCGGCAAACAGAGCTACGGAGCTACAGAGTCCAGCACTTAGCCGTCACTTTTGATGATTTTTTAAGCAACTTCGTCTTTTGGACCATTTTCCATTTTGCATTCGCAAACGCCATTAACAACATGCGTCATGCATATGCATAGCTTTTCGGGGGTTTTCCCTTTTTGTTTTTTTTTTTTTTCTTTTTTTGGCATTTTGGCCAGAATGCAGTAAGAGCCAAAGAATTCGTTGTCGCAGCAGATGCTGTGGCTGCAACTGCAACTGCAACTACAAACAAAAATGTAACGAATATATTTTTTAGACCACGTTAAGGTACAGGAGAACTTTCATAAGAATCAAATTTTGTCAAAACTTAAATTCATGTGCGAGCATCAAACAAAGAGCAAACAAAACATTATAAAAATTTTAAAGAAAAATTTTAAAAAAAGAAAAGAAATTGAAAAATTCAAGTAATTTGTCATTCAAAAGAAAAATAAATCAGTTTTTACCAAATTGAAAATATGATCTGGCTTTAATTGTAACAATTTTTTTAACTAAATTTAATATGGCATAATTTTCTCATCTTAACAAAATTTAAATTTTTGGGAAAAAATTTACTTTGCTAACTTTTGATAACCAACCCAAGATATGTAAAATGAAGTTTTATTTTTGAAGGATTCCCCAAAATCGTTCAACATTACAAGAGAAAATTTAAATAGTTCCCCAAATCGGGAAAATGAGCTTAAATTTTGGCAATCTATAGAATTAATTAAATTTAAAATTGTATGTTTTGAAATTTTATTTTTGGTAAAATTTTGAAAGAATCGATAAAATTGAATAAATCTCGAGTTCAAAAAAGTGCAGCAGAGTACAATAAAAATCAATATATAAATGATTAAATGATGTGTGTTTTGAACTCACGCGAGAAGAGCTTTTTGCAGCTAAATCCATTTGAATTTCACATAAACTTTGTGCATTTATTTTTTTTTTTTTTTTCTTTTTGTGCAAACAATACGAAACCACAAAATATTTCGCAGGGTAAATGTGCAATAAATTCCATTGAAAGCTCAGAGAAATTAAGCAAACAAATAAAAAAAAAAGAAAATACCAAACAAACATACCTGAGGCATAAAATACAACATATTTGAGTTATTTATTTAGAGTGGCCAAAGATAAGCAAAATGCCAGATATTTGGTATTTATTTCAGCAATATTAAAGCTTGGCTTTGGCCGTTTTCAACCCAAATGAAAATGAATTCCATGTGCAGAGACTTAATTTATTTCAGCACCAAACCAAAGTCATGGCAACTTTAACCCATAGGTGCGCCTGGGGGTTGATAAGGGCCGCTTGAATCCATATTTTATTAATCAAATCAATTTTGGCACCAAAAAAAATGATGTGCACTTCTGGTACCGGGACCGCTACGCCCTTTGGGCCATAAATTGATAATGACCGGAGGCTGGCAAAAGTTGTGGCAACAATATTTTTATAGACTTTTTGCATACCCCGCATTCATTGTAAAAGAGAGTAAAATGGCCAGATATTTAATATTTAAAAAATATGCCACTCACAAAATATATATATATTTAGAAAACTTGCATCCTTCTGCTGAGTATCGATATTTATCGATTTTTTAATATCGAGTGGCCAATCGATTTTTCGATCGATTTTTTAATATCGATAAATATCGATTCATGTGTTTTTCGTATGTCGCAGTGTAAAAAAAAGATGCTTAAGAAATTTTTACTTTTTGGATATCTAATTGCATCAATGGAACAGGGTATCTTTTAGTTGGTCACACACGACTAGAGCACTTGTTATTTTTGCGTTTTGTGGGGGAAGTGCCGGGTGGGGAGTGCTTAATCGCCATAGCTAATGCGTGAGAAGCCGGTGGGTAATTTGTGTGACTCCGAGTTTTGTTTTTTGTTGTTTTTTTTTTGTGTTTTTGTTTTTACTCGAAATTAATGAAAAAAGTTGTGGGCGCAGTTGTGGTTTAGCTGTGACTTTGACATAAAGCAAAAACAACAACAAGAGAGCAACCAGAACAGAACAGCATTTATGTATATTTCATGGTATCCTCAGTGTTTGTACTTGCTGTGAAATCCTTGAGGTATTATTAAAAAATTCTTTGCTGTCCCTTAAAAATGAGCAGCTGTAAGTTGTTGTTGTTGTTTTTGTTTTTATGCCTCAAATGAGTTTATGAGCGTGTCATTTTGTTGTCCTTGTCGCTCTAACTGAGCTGTGAGCTGTGTTTATATTGCATATTAAATAAATTTTGGCAGCACAACAATTCAGCTCGGGTCCTTCTGGGTCTTCTGCTTCCTTCCCCCCTTGTTTATGCTGTTTGTAACTTTGCTTGTTGACAATAAAATAACATTTTGCACTCACTTATCCAGCTGGTTCTTCTTCTTCTTCGCATCAAGAGTTTTAATGAAAAAAGTTTTGACTACCATAACCATATTTATATATATGTATATATATATACATCCATCTGAAAATTGGCCCGTAATAGAGTTGTGTTTGCCGACTGTTAACACCCTGTTGGCCACGTTCCGTCTTCTGTCTATTCTCGATGGTTGTTTGCTTCATTAAAACGCATGCCAATAAACACAAAAAAAACACTTCATCATTGCTTGAATTTCTTGTGCAAACTTCCACCCCAGGCAAAAAAAAAACTATCTACGTGGCCACCATCACAATATATGTATATATATATATTGAGCATACGCAACGTGGCACAACAGGAGCCTTCGCTAGCCATTGCCAGGACTAAAAGCAGCATCAGCAGCAGCAGCAGCATCAGCATCAGCTGCATAGCTCATTGCTTTGCCTGATTGTCTGTTGCTCTGACGCTCACTTTTCGCTACGGCCATTGAAAATCAATCAATAAAACTCCCATCGAAGTCAATCGTGAGGAATTTCAATACCCTGTAATCAATTTAAGTTAGTTTATGGGGTAATTTACTAAACAAAAAAACAATTTAACTTGATATAAATTAAAAGCAACCCGTTTTTTAATTAAAAACCGTACTTTGAAATTTTCAAAATTCTTTAGTTTACTTTTTTTATAGCTAGAAAAACGAAAATCAGAAACCGGGCCAAAAGGCGAAATCTTGTTGCCATTGTGAACCGAACCACTTTAAACCACAGTTCCGTTTAGTCTCAGCAACGAAAGAAACTGGATTTTAAAATACTAAAAAAATGAATACAATTTTGAATTATATATAAATACAAAATATTTATAGTAATCAGTTTTAAGCATTGATTAACCATAATACAAAATTGCGCATATAAGCTCAATTAGACAGAATATGTCAAAAAATCATAGATATAAATATTGAAATACTTAATAAATTTATCTTCATTACAGGGTAACTTCCTGCCTATTACGCTCATTAGTAAATAGATGGCATGTGTACAATATATATGCTTATATATAGAGTTTTCAAATGCTATGCGCAATATTGAAGCAGCTGCTCATACTTTGGCCAACATTCCAGCGTAAAAGTCAGACAGACCAGGAGACAGTCAGACAGACAGACAGACTGACTGACAAATCGATTATTTGCAGGCGTAAAATAAAGTATTAAACGAAATCAAATATAAAATCAAATTAAATAGAATAAAATATGGTTTATATATAGAGACCCCCCCCCCCCCCCACCACTCATTTCACTCGATTGTTGGCAAATTCCATTCCTAGCAGCAGTTTAATTTCATTTCAAATTCGCCTTTGCCGTTGCCGTTGCCAGGCAGCAATCCACCAACCCAGCCCACCATATCCCAATCCCCGCCCCCCTGTTCAGCCAGCTATTTCATCTACTTATTTCGCATTATTTATGGTGCAATATGAAGTGAGTGGAAAAACCAGCACGAAACTTTGCATTTGCATTTAGCTACAAAATATTATATTTGCAGCCTTTGTCCGAGCCACAATTTTCCTCGTACAATTTTGTAGCAGAATTTCATTATCAACGGATGTCGCTTAAGTGCACATTGAATTCAATTAAGAGCCCAACACATGCCGCACAAGAGCTCGGAAAGTGCGGGCGGGTCGAGCTGTTCCACAAACTATATTTTCCATAGCTGCCAATTGAAAATTGCATTATACAATATTTTCCATATTGGGAGCACACATACATACATTCATCATGCTTTGAGCAAATGGCAAACCGAAAACCACACAGCTGGGTCCAGCATGAGGTCAGGACTACATCTGATCTCTGATAAAATTTTGTTGCTGTTGCGCTATGTTAGAAACTTTTGAACTGTCAACTGTAAGAAGTAGCTGAGTAGACAAGAAACTTAACTAAATTAAAAAAAATATATTTTGAATACTATATATTTGATATACTTAACAACTGTCTGAACTTTAAATATGCATATGCATATCTATTTTCAATACAGAATGTAGCTAAGAAATTCAAATCAAGGAAAATAAAAGATTATTGTAACTACCCCGAGTTGGTCACACTCAAAAATGCTTAATAAAGATCTTAACCATCTTGCCAGATTATTAATAATCAACTTCTTTTTTAACAGTGTACTTACAATATTCCATTTGTGATTCTCCCACCTGGCACACTTTTAAGTAAGTTAGCCTGTTAAGGTTTCAACTATCTCGCACAATTGCAAACTTTCAAACAAGCATTTGCTAAAGCCTGTAAAACTAAGCATTTGGCAATTACGCCTAACTGGTCACACTTATCATTAATTGTGTTAAGTGTGTTACTAAAGTTAGAAATCTAGCATTTTGTTAACGCCTACAAAGTTAAGCTTATGACAATTATCGCTGACTGGTCACACTTAGCAATCGCTTATAGGGATCTTAGCTAAATTGGATTTTATTGCAGCGCCCACAAGTTTCTGCGAGCTCAACTTTTGCGCTTGCCTCAAAATTGTTATGCTGCATTGGCCACTTGGTTCTGGCCAAGATGCTGTGAACGCTTCCTGCATTCTGTCGTTTCCTGTGGCACGCCCACACGCCCCCAGGCTGCTGTTGCTGTTGCTGCTGCGGTGGCCATTACTTCCTGCATTTAATTGCACTACTCTCAGATGCGGTTTTCTGCTACATTTGTTGCTGCTTGCACGACGGCCCGACGGACAACGATAATGTACTTTGTCGAAGCGGGCGGCGCAGGGTTGCAACTCAGCTCAGCTCACCTCACCACACCACACCTCACCTTACCACACCTCACCACATTACACCTCATGAGCACACAACACAACACACCATACCTTAGCTACTTTTTTTCATATGTTTTGTTGTACATTTTGCGCTTTTTATACCCTTAACCCATTGGAAATGGGCAAAGAAGGATATAATGGATTTGTGAAAATGTATGTAACTAGCAGAATAAATTTATGTCTCAAAATCGATATCTATCGGTTTTTAATCCAGTTTATTGGCATATCTCCTAAACTATAAAAGCTACAATAATTGCAAAGGGGTTGAAATGTTTATGAAGACAGAACGCAGGGTTCAGGGTATCTTATAGTCGGGCGTTCCCGACTAAAGCCTTCTCACTTGTTTATTTATGTGTGAGCAAACAGTCATGTATCATATATATATATATATATACTATATGCTATATGAATTAACGCGATTGAAGTATTTTATTTAAAACCACAATAAGGTAATAATAAGAAAAATTCTTTAACTAAAAAAAAAATGAAAGTTCTTCAGCAACAAATCGTTTTAATCAATCAGTTCTCGGCAGGCCCTCAGTCGAATAGCAAGTAACAAGAATGTTTGAAAAGAAATTCTTGGAAATCTTCTGTGTGATCTTATATTGGGTAAAATTTACGCCCTATATCTACAATGATCTCACGGTAAACAAAAAGTGGCTCGAATTTGAATTGAAGAGATTGAAAAAAACATTCGCCGGTGTATTCATTTTCGGAATTGTCATCATTATTGGCTTTGTAACATTCTACCGTGTTGTTATGTACTTACATAAAAAATTAAAGGACTGTGAGAAGAAAGCTTTGAAAAAAGTCATCTTAAAGTATACATTGAAAAGAGAAGATCTTGAGGCTAAGTCCAAAGATCTCGACGTTTCGCATGGTCCAAGAAGAAATTTTTGGAAAAAATCGCGATCGCGTTTTTAAATTCATTTAAAGTTGTTTCTCACTTCTAAAACTGATTTACTAAATAAATTATAAAATATATGTTTAATAAAAATAAAACATAAAATCAAGTAATATGCATTGGTATTTCTTTTTATATAATTTTCACAATTTCTATGAATATCAGAGAAACAAATAATTCCAAATATTCAATGATCGATATCTCTCGGATTTTTTTTTTTTTTTGTTTTGATATTTTTTTTTTTTTTTTTTGCATGTTTAGATAGATCTTAGGATTCAGGGTATCTTTAAGTCAGGCGGTCCCGCCTAGAGCCTTCTCAAGTATTATTAAAAAAGGTATTGAAACATTGGCATATCATAAAACATGTAGTATTTATATATACAGTATGAATCAAAGTGATTAAACTATTGGAGTAAGCCCGCAGTGAGCAAATACAACCGCATTTTTGATGTAAAGTTATAATAAGCAAACATTCTTTAACTAAAAATAAACTGAAAGTTCTCCAGCAGAAAATTTCTAAGCTTGAAATCAGTTCTCAGCAAGCCCTCAGAGGAATAGCACCCAACAAGAAGTATGTTTGAGAAAAAGTTCTTGGAAATCGTTTGTGTGATCTTGTATTGGGTAAAATTTACGCCCTATATCTACAAGGACCTCACGGAAAACAAAAAATTCCTCGGTTTTGATCCTTGGGATTTGGAGGACACATTCGCCGCCGTATTCATATTCGCAATAGTCGACATTATTGGATTTGTAACATTCTATCGCGTTGTTATGTACTTATATAAACAAGTAAAGAAACACGAGAAGAAAGCTTTGCAAAAAGTCATCTTAAAATATAAAAAGGAAAGAGAAGATCTTGAGGCACAGTCCAAGGATCTCGACGCTCCTGAGGGAAATTTGTTGAAAAAAATGCGATCGCGTTTTTAAATGTATTTATATATAATTAATTATAATAATAATAAATTAATTGAAATGAAACATAAAATAAATTAAAACGCAACTGGTATTCATTATCAAAGGAATTATTTTTAGAAATCAAGAACATATTATATTGAAATGTTTATAATAATAACAATTATGCACATAAATCGCGTGATTAACCTCGATGACCGAGAACCTAACTTAACCCTATCGCGATAATATATGTATATATATAACTGATGTATATATAAAATATATTCGAAAATAAAGCGTTCAAAGCTTTGGAGATAATAAGATAAGATAAGATAATAAGAAAACGAACATGATTATCGATCAATTTAAATAAACTTGATCTGCGTAAGGTATATACGAACTAAAAGCGTCCAAGATCAGTTTTCTAGCTTTTGTATTTTCCGAAATCGGCCCATTGAAAATGGGTAAAACGGGTATGTTGGATTTGTGGAAATTTATGTAACAGGCAGACCCCATAAAGTATATATATTATTGATCAGGGCGACGAGCTGAGTTGATTTAGACCTGTGCTGTCTGTCTGTCTATCGATGATAATTGTTAATTATTAATCAATGCTTAGGTTCAGGGTATCTCCTGGTCGGGCGGTCCCGACTAGAGACTTCTCCCTTGTTTTTTGTTGCACTTTTTAAGCACGTCAGCGAGCAGTTTTCAAATGATTTATGCTTTAATAAGGGTGCACAGGACATGCTGAGAAATTAGATGTGGCCACCCCCCCTCACAATTCCAGCCCAACGTCCCTCCAGGCTCCCTCTTTGCTTTAGCTCGACTTTCTACTTGATGCGCACAAAAGGAATTTGCGCAATTTATGAGCGCAAAAATGGGCAAAAAAAAATGCCAAAGCAACGGCAAAGGAATTAAACAGCATGGCCAAAGATATTGCCAGCTTATCGGCAGAGCAGGATGTGCACCAGCTATTGTGTGTGCAGGCCCACATTCCCTATCTCTCTCTCGCTCTTTTTCTCCCTCTCTTTCTCGCCCGTGCGTGTCTAGAAAGTATTTGAGGCATTTTTGTGCCATTTTGTTTGACAGAAAGGTGCGAAAAGTTTGTGGAGCACGGAATACCATTGACCACAGCCAAGTGAAAACTGGACACAAAGGTCCCAACTAAATTTTAAATGAGCCTTAGCTCTAATTCAAGTAATTTGAATAATTATAATCAACCAAAAGCGACCCGGAATATTTTGCATTTTAATTCGCTAGCAAAAAGGTTTAAAACAAACGGGCAGCAAATTAAATTAGCTAGAATTTATCGGTTGAATTCTCTCTCTCTCCCTCTCGCTTTAAATCGCCCTTCTCTGCGATTTTCAAGCATTTAAGTGAGGTTCTTAATCATTTTTTTGTTTGATATAAATATATAACTATTTTCTCTCAATTAGTTATTTTTTTGTTATCGAAATTTTCCGTCAAATCTGAACTCATATTTAAAAGCATAAAATCTTTCGAACAATCAATGTAAAATTCAACATAAATTTATAGGATCAGTAGATCTATAAATCTGAGAAACAAACAAACAATGAGTGAACCGAACGAGAACTCTCTGGACCGGCACTTTCAGTTCCAGGTGCGAATGTTGTCGGACATTTATGCCAACAACATCGCCGAAGCGGACTATGTGCTCATCCAGCGCTGGCTACAGCGCTTCCACATGGTGACCAGGCGGGACAAGTACGCCCGCAACTGTCTAATACTGCTGATGTACGGCCAGCTGCGGGAGATGGGCAAACTGGGCATGCCCTTCACGAAGGCGGACAACGCGAATCGCCAGCTGGAGGAGGTGCTCAACGAGTACCAGGGCAACAGCTTCGAGGAGCAACTAGCTGGTGCAGCAGAGGCGGAGCCAGCGCCACAAATCGAAAACCATGGCAAAGAGGAAATGGATCCATGCAACAATCGCTTTTTTGCCACCGCTCCGCAGCTGGAGCGGCCGGAGAGCGGAGACGCGTCCACTGCCTACACGCACGCCTCCAGTTTCGAGCGGCTGACGCAGCAGAATCGGCAGCTGATCAACGAGGTCAGCAGGATGCACGCGCGCACGCTGGAGAACGAGCAGCGCTATCGACAAACCCACTCGGATTGGGAGCGCCTGCTGGCGCCGCCCAAGCTGCCGGTGCGTTCGCTCCTGCCGCAGATCGAACGCGGCACGCTGCAGGCGTTGCGCTGCCTCAAGGATTGGACGGCGGCGAAAGGACCTTTGAATTTTCTGAGCATTGCACTGCAGGATGTGCTGGACGGGGAGCCGGAGACGCGACGCCAGCTGTTCGAGCTGGATCGCAAGCTGGAGTGCCTGCTGGACAACATGCTGGAGCAGGCGGGCGAGCGCCGCGAGAAGAACGTGCGCATCCTCTACGATCAGCTGTTCCAGCAGCAGCAGGAGGGGCTCCAGGCCAAGCAGGAGCTGCTGCGTCACGAGCAGCACGCCCTCAGGCAGGCACGCCAGCAGCTGTGGGCCCACATCCAGGACCTCAAGCAGCGCGAACAGATCTTCTGGCAGCAGCAGACGAACTCCAGTCGCCAGACCTCCTCCTATGTGCCTGACCAGCGCGAAAAGGCGAACGCATTTGAGGAGCCCACACGGACCGTGGGCACCTCCACAGGCAGCGGCAGCACCACCAGCATCGCCACCTGCGGCTGCTCCGATTGCCAGGCCGAGCGGGAGCAGCTGTCGCCATCATCACCGTTATTTACCGTCCAGAAGCAGGCGCTGTTCGATCAGCCCATGTGCGAATACTGCGTTCAGCCGAGCCCGGAGCGGCCGGACAAGCTGCTGAAGACGTGCCTGGACAATGAGTTCAGCAGCAAATGTTAATCGCAGCCAATTCACTGATAGATATGTATATATCTATATATATATTTTGTATTTCAAGTTTCAAGTTTTTAAATAAAGTATATTTTGTACTTGCTAAAATCAATAAAATAAGTTTACTTCGGCGTGCCGAAGGTCAAATACCCTAATCTATACTGAGCGGTGTTGTTATACCCTTGAACGAAATGCTAATGGAGAAACGGGTATACTGGTTTGGTGGAAAGCAGACATATCAGAACCCGTAACTGTATTCCTGATCAGCATCAATAGTAGATTCAATCTGGCCAGGCGATAAAATCGATAAGTATCGAACACAGTTATCAATTTGATAATGGATAAAAGGATATACTAGTTTTGAAAAAAAAAAAACAAAAGTATACATCTCATCATCAGTAGTAGAGTCCACCTGCTCAGTCGATAACGATTATCTGAAAATCGATAAGTATCGAGCTCAGCCTGCCATTTTTAAAACTTCTGTCATCAAAATCGGTTTGATTTTGACAGAGTTACAAGAATTTGAAATATGGAAGCTATGGATCAAAAAGCTTTACACATTAAAATTTTTCTGAATTTTAACAAGATTTTTGACAAAAAATTTGAGCTCCTCAGAATGAGGTTGAAAGTTGTTTTATATTTTTTATTTATTTTATTTTTATTTGTGCCCAGCAAAATTGTTTTTTTTCTAACAAAAAATAAAAAAAAAATTGTTTTCCGAAAATGCATGTAGAACCGATCAAAAAGAAAAATTGGGATCAGAATGCCATCAAACATGTTTCTAATATAAGACTTGGGGGTCTTACTATTTATATGTTAAATTTAGAATACCCTGGGCAAGTGTAGAATTATTTCTTAAAAACTTACCAAACGCACACACACACACACAGTGAGAGAGGCATATGTGTGTGCCTGTCAATTGCCAGGAACTGGACTCGCCAAAGTTTTAATGTAGTTTTAATTTGGTCGTAATCACTGGAAACTTGGCCTGGACAAAAACAAAAACAACGCAAAGTTGTGCAGCGAATTTCTACGCACTTGCCTTGGCCGTCTTCGTGTACGGAAGGAGCACATCCTTGCCAGGCAGGCAATAGCTAAAACAACAGCAACAGCTTTGCTCGTAATTAGTTTTTAAGCGCTGTGTTGTTGTTGTTGTTGTTGTTGCTGTGTGTGGTTGGCATTAGATATGACAGCATGCAGTTAAGCACTTCTTAACGACAATGCTGCTGGCCTCTGTGTGTGTCTGCCGATAATGGCGCCCGTATAATAAGTGCAATTGATTTTCTTGCCAAGTTTGCCAAGTTGGTGCCAGCCAAAGTGCAGCTTATATAGTTTATAGTTTCTGGTTTATTGCAATTTTCACCACGTACAGTCGAGTCGCGTAAATTGGAACTGCCTTAATTGCAGACGTGGTTGCTGCTGCATTGTAGTCGATTTTCACCACAGCCCTGATAATTGCCATGTGCATGATTTACGCATTATTTGTTATTAAAGTGAACATAATTAATTAATCGCGCTTATTATCAATTACATATTTAATTGCCTTTAAATTAAAGTGCAGCTGGTTTTCTGTTGATCGCAGTTCTCACCTCGGCATTTAATATAATAAGCAATATTCACCACCGCGCTGAAAATACAATATACTGCAATACTAAAAAATACTAATTAACGCATATATTAAATACTATAGAGGGTTCCTAATAGAATGCTGCTAAATTATAATTAGCAGCATATTTCTTGTTTAAACTTTAAACTGGATACCTAATTAAAAGCTAATTGCCTTCCAAAACAGTGCGCAGTAAACTTTTTCAGTAAATTTTTTCACTATTTTGGCTTGTTTAAGACTAATTAGCACAATGTTTGCAAATCTATTTTATATATTTATGTATATGTATATATTATCTTTGCATACAGCATTTGTTATGCGAAAAAGTATGCTACAAAAGACTGGAGAACTTGAAACGCTTAAAACTATGCTACGTTATTTTTATATAAGCTGCTTTTGGGAAACATTTATTAAAATAAATACAAAGAAATATGAGAATGTATGTTGTATACTTAAATTTTTCTCAGTTTTTTCCCACAGCAGCTATATGATATAGCGCTCTGACTAAAATCAGGCAAACAGGTGACTCAAGTTGAGGATATGGAAACATGTTTCCTTCAATAACTTACGAATATCGTGACAATACTAAAAAAAAAAACCAGACCTATTGAAAGTTTTCGATGGCTGATAGCCCTTCCACATGCACCTCCCAAAACTCGAAGCTCACAAACTGACGCAAACTTCAAATATTGTGAACATCAGCTTGTTGATGGCAATTTCATTTCATTCTCATTTGTTGGCAAAAGTGTTTCAAACATTTGATAAAGCGAAGCATTTTGGAAATAAGTACACGATGCTAGCCTGAACCAGCCATTCATTCATATTTCCAGTAAAAACCATAAAGTTGCAGCTGCAAAAAAGTTGCAAAGAAATTCGTAATGCGACCCCCCGCAAAACCCTTTCAAACCAACTGTCGAAGCGCGGCGAAAAAGAACAAAAAAGAATGCGGCGAAAAAGTTTTCTTTTTTGGCTTTAATGATGCGCACAGACAAAACTTTTGGTCACACTGCGCGGAGCAATAAACATAAAATCCGAATTCCTTTTGTGAAGAGTGGAGAGAGGGGGAAGGGGGAGGGGCGCCGCAACATTAGCGACATAAAATTAATGACAAATTTGTGAGCTTATGCGAATGCATTGTGCGCCAAAACAATTTCTGACTATTACGAACGAAAGCGGGGGGGAAGGTAAATATGACAAAAGTGAAAAGTCGCCAAGCGAAGCGAAGTAGGGAAAATTTATGTGCACAGCGAGCAAACCCAAGCAATTACGCCGGGACTTGGTTGCCTAGAAAAGAACTAACACCTACCTCCCCCCACCCAGCCCAAGGGCCAAGCGTTGGCAGCTGTGGCCAGCAAGGACCACAAAAGTTGCAGTTTTGCAGCTCCCGAGAATTGTGAACTATATAATGGAGCAGGAGCTGCCCATTGGAGTCGAAAAATGGGTGGCGTTTATCACAAGGACGCTTAATGGCTTCCTGTTGCCATTTGCAGTCAGGTTTTCTTAGTGCCCCAAAGTGGCGGTTGGGCCTGAGGCTACATATACATATATTCTACTAAACATATTTACTTAGGGATACATACATATTATGGACAATTAGATTGTCGCATCCTTCTGGCCAAAGTGCCGCTTGGCAAAGGTCTCGCCCACAATCAGCGGAAAGACGAGACTCGCCTCGGCGTACACCTTCACGGGTGTGGCCTCTTTGCGTATCTTGCCCCAGGACACAGCCTCATCCGGTCGGGCGCCGCTGTCGCTGCCATCGAACTCGGAGGCCGTGTTGATGAACACGGAGTAGTCGGCACCGTTCCTCATCAGATTCGCATTGCATATGTGATGCTTGATGAGACCGCCGCCGACAATGATCATGCCGCTGTTCACCGCCTTGACGGCCATCGTGTTGAGCCGCCGCAGATCCGACAAGATGTCCACAACCAGACCGGGCTGGCGGAACGAGTGGAAGTACATCATGTCGCCCAGACTGCCGTCGGTCAGCGCAGGACAAAAAACGGGTATCTGGTTCTTGGCAGCCCAATAATAAATGGAACTGGGATCCGCAATCCGCTCGCCCAGCCGTTGGATGATGCGTGACGGGGACCAGACGGTGCCCTTGCTGCGCTGCTCCGCCAGCATTTCGTCGAGCAGCGGCATTAGCCAGTCCTCGAACTTGCAGTAGTTATCATTGGGCACCAGCAAATTTCCAATACGATTTATGCCACGTTCGCGCAGATCGCGTCCGCTTAGCTCGAAGGAGCCCATATATGTTGGCGCCAGGCATTTAATGAAATCTTCCTCGACGCCGCCGGCCGTCGTCACAATGCAGTCGATCATGCGGTGCTCGGCGAGGAATCGCAGCGTCTCCCGCATGCCCGAGGACACCAGATTCGAGGTGTAGCCCAGAAAGATTGTGCACTTGGTGCGCCGCCTAATGAACTCATCCTCTTCATGCACATCCAGCTGTTCAGCGTCCAGCGGCATAGCCCTGCAATCCAACTGTCAGCTATTTAATCTCATGTCTTTTGTCTTTGTATCCGAACTTACCATTTTATTGATTTCCTTTATGGCCAGGCCCAGATTGGTGGCCTGGAAACCAGTGTGCACATAGGACTCCAACAGCTTGCTATAATCGACGCCGTTGTTAAAGTCATAGCCCTGCACCTGTGGCGTGTCCTCCGGAATGCGTTCGCTGCGCTTAAGCACCGCATCTTTGGCAATTTCGGGCTCCGCTGACATTGTAAATTAAACGATTTTGTTTTTGCGCGTTCTTCGTAACATGTGCAGTGAAATACTATCGATAATAATAATAATTGTATTATCGATAATATTAACTGAGTAATCATTGCAAGAAGTGATAATTTTTATTGATATTCGTTTTAAATGTAATCATTTAAGTGCGGCAAAATTAAAAAAATAAAATATCACATTGAAAAGAAAAACAATCATGTAAATGTTGGGTGGCAGCTCTTTCAAAGAGTATCGATTAGTCAGAGTATCGATAGTGTCAACGATTGAATGACAGGCAGAGAAACTGAGAGCTAAAAGAGCAAGAAGAAGCGAGCACTTGAAACAACCAAACCAAAATTTGTAGGTACGACAAAAAAAAAAGAAACGAAAATAAATCACATTAAATGGCAAACATTTGAACAATTTCTTAACAATTCCAAACATGCGCACAATCTGAAGCAGAAACGAAACAAGGAGCCCCAAACCGAGAAGTGGAAGCTGCAGACGGACGACGACGACGACGCCAGCAAGCGCCAAGCAGGCAAAAACAAATATAGCAAAATGATTAAACTTTTCTCGCTGAAGCAACAGAAAAAGGATGGCGACCAAACGGCACGAGGAGGCCAGCAAAAGAAGGCTTCAGCCGCACAGCTGCGCATACAAAAAGGTATTTCTCGCAAACTATTTGGCGCCCTTGTTGCTAGTTTTTTTTCTTAATTGCTTACATATATATTTTTTCATTTAGATATTAACGAACTGAACCTGCCAAAAACTTGTGCAACGGAGTTCCCCGATAGCGATGATTTGCTCAACTTCAAATTGATCATTTCCCCGGACGAGGGCTTCTACAAAGACGGACGCTTCATATTCAACTTTCGTGTGGGCTCCAATTATCCGCACGAGCCGCCCAAGGTGAAGTGCGCCACGCAAGTGTATCACCCCAACATCGATCTGGAGGGCAACGTGTGCCTGAACATATTGCGCGAGGACTGGAACCCAGTGCTGACCATCAATTCCATTGTCTACGGCTTGCAGTTTCTGTTCTTGGTTAATATAACATAATATATAACAGAGATTTATTTGCACACCTAATTAACAATTTCGTCTTTTATAGGAACCGAATCCAGAGGATCCGCTTAACAAGGAGGCCGCCGATGTGCTGCAGAGCAATCGACGCCAGTTTGAATACAACGTTAAGAAGGCGATGCGCGGCGGATGCGTTGGCGAAACTTTCTTTGAATGCTGTCTGATCAAGTGATATAGGAAATCAAAAGTCTTTAATTTAAGTGGAGGGCATCTGCCTGCTGTCCGCTGTCCAATGATCCAATGATGAAGGCGCTTTTATTAGTTATACGGGCGGACGGAAGCAACAATAATAACAGCAGCAGCAACAACAACAACAGGCAACAGCAGCAACAAATTATTCGTAATAAACAACCACTGCGAACCGAAAAAAACGAGTCGAGTCAACAGTTTTTTTTTAGTCTAAAGTCTACACACACATATTATATATATTATAAATTTGTCATCATGTTTGTAACGCATTGAGGGTTTAAAAAAAAAAAAGGAAGAGAGATATACAACAACAAATTGAATGTGAATAAGCTCTTATCTGAATTTGAGCAGCAAATGGAAATTATTGGAAATTAAGTTTATTCATTTAATTGCAATTTGGTCAAGACTGCTCATCATAGCAATATAAGTTCAATTCAATAGTTGGATGACCCACCCCCCTCACCTTACAGGTGTATGCTGTGCCGCGCCAGCTGCATGTTGCGCCACAGGCACAAATCGGCGACAGCCGCCTGTCTGCCGCCGTGCAGCCGCAGATCGTAGAGGCGACTGATGAGACCGACGCGTATATCGTCCGTCGCCAGCACCTTGAGCAGCTGCTGCATCAGATTCGGCGGCAGCAGTCGCAATACGGGCGCCACTCGCTCTCCGCCGCACTCCACCAGCAGCGAGATGAACTGATAGACAAAGACGGCCTTCGGCGAGAGCTCGTCCCCGCTCACGAATTGCAGAAAGACGCGAAAGATGTGCTTAATGCTCGCTTGGAGCGGCTCCTTGAGGTTGAGTGGCGTGGCGCGCAGCTCGGCGCTGGGTGTGCTCAGCATCGTGGCCACATTGGCGCCGGCACCGGCGCCGGCGTCCGCGAAATCATTGGAATTGTCGCTGCCATCGCCCAGCACCTTGCGCACCTTGGCCACATTGGCCACCGCGTTCAGCTCGTCCTCGTCGTGGGAGCGCGAACGTTTCTTGAGCGCAGCCGCCGTCGAGCTGCGCGTCTCCAGGCAGGAAATGATGCAGTAGACGCAGAGGCGTGCCAGCACCAGAGACTGCGGCTCGTTGATGTCATCGCTGCAAACGAAAGAAAGAGATTGATTTAATGTGTGACCTTTTCCATTAAATTGGGAGCACGCACCCCTGACGTCTCAGGATCAAAGGCGCCACCACATACTGCAGCAGGGCCTCCGTGCTGCGCTCAATGTCCAGGTGCATCACGGCGAACACAATGTCCATGCACTTGGCCATGTCGCGCATGTACTTGCAGCTGAGCAGCTGCTCGACGAGCTGCGTCACCAGCCAGGAGGCGCCACCCGCGAGCAGCAGCGATTCCAGCGTCTGTGCCGCACGAACCGGCAAATGGGCCGCCTCGGCAACGCTGCGCCAGCATTCCCGGAACTGTTCGATGAGCGGCGTGTGGGAGATGAGGCGGGTTTTGGTGTTCGGCGCCGGATGGACATCGTGCTGCATTTTGCGTATGATCTGGTAGGAGAGCGCCAGGCGCTCCTTGGAGTTCTCCTGGCTGGACAGCTCCTCGGTGGTGAGCGGTGCCAGAAACTGTTGGATCATATTGAGCGGCTTCAGCAGCTCCGTTTCGCGCACCGAGTACATGTAGGCGCAGAGGAACGAGGTGGCGCACACCGAGAAGCTGAACAGGCGACGCTTCATGTTGTCGAGAATGCTCTTCACATCCGCCGAGGAGAGCGTCTCCTGCTCCCAGGCGATCAGCACGTGATGCAGCACACCGGGCAAATTCAGGCAGATATCCTGCCAGGTGAGGCTGCTGGGCTTCAGTTGTGCCGCCTCCGGCTTGCTCAGACTGAGCAGCAGCTCCTCCACAATGCTGTCGTCGCAGAGCGCCAGAATCTGTCGCGGATTCTTCAGCTTGTTGCGCTCCATCATGCACTCGCGCACCCACTTCTCGAAGAAGGAGTCGCCACGCTCCGACAAAACCACCTACAAAAAAAAAACAATCTCCATTTAAATCTTGACTTAGTAGCTATCAAATCGGTACTCACATCCGATCCGTAGGTCTGCACAATGCTGGTGAGCATCAGAAAGGACACATCGAACAGCGTGGAGCGTATGATGGACAGTTTGCCCAGCTCACCAGGCAGCTGTTTGGAGTTCTCGTTGCACTGGATCAGGCGCGAGACGAACGTCTTGAGGCGCCCCTCGACGGTGGCCACCGATAAGATCAGCTCGAAGCTGTTGCCCACCGGCACCTGGCAGAGCACGTTCACCATATCCTGCACCTTGTTGGTGCACAGCGTCTTCAGCACGCCGGACAGCGGCACCTCGGCGCGCTTGATGAAATTGATGTTGGACGGCGTCTGTTGGCCATTGTCGCACTTCTTGAGCAGCAGCGAGGCGGCCTCACTGCAAGAAATTGGCAATGAAATAACGGGATTAGGGTTAAACAATTATAATAGCAAAGAAAACTATCTTAATTATTATTTATCTTATTATTATAATCAGTTTAAAATAATCAGTTTAAAACTGAGGGAGTTTATTTATATATTAAATCGTTTTAAATTATTTTTAACATTTCGATAAATATCGATTTTTGCAATTTATGAATGTAAAATATACTAAGTGTAGCTCTAAAATTCTGAGAAATAAAGATTTTCGCAGTATATATATAGATTAGATCGATTTACCAACCAGTTTAAAAAAATGTATCAATCAAATTAAATTAAAAGCTGAAGAAGTCTCTTCATGTATTATCGGTTAGCCACACCCCCTGTGGGCGTAGCCTAAATATTTTTGCGCGATCTCTAGAAGAGTTCATTAGTAATTTATCATAAAAATCTTATATGCATCTAGCTTTGAAACTGAGAAAGATAAATAGATAGATCGAAGTGATAAAAATTGATTTTATATTCCATACGCACCGTTGGCTGGCAAATTTCTTGACGTGCACATCGTTGACGAGCTGCTGTTTGGTCCAGTCGTTGAGCAGAAACTCAATGATATTGCACGAACACTTGGTGTCCATAAAGTCCAGCAGCAGATTATCCTCGATGAGCAGCTCCAGGGCCTCCACCAGTTCGGGTATGTAGTCTGTGGGCGTGGCCAGCGGCTGCTCGCCGGGCACACGCTGCAGCGCGTGCAGCTGCTTGATGATGTGCGGCATCTTGAAGAACATGAAGGCGCCCCACATGGTATCCGGACTGGTGTCGGCCACATTGCTGAGCGTGAGGAAGCCCGCCCGTATAATCTCATAGAAGAGCCGTGTGTTTGTGTAGCCCTTGAGCCGCTGCAGCATCTGCAGCTCGGCCACATAGTATGAGGTGTCCTTGCAGGGATTCAGGAGCACCTCAACGGCCAGCAGCGGCTGCACACAGCACGATATCTTCTCCGCCGACGGCAGCGGATTCAACGTTTGCAGCTCCAAGTGCTTGGCATCAATGTACGCCAATTGCTTCAGCTGCTGCTCGGCCGTGGCCGCGCTGAGCGTAAAATTCGAATTGGTTAGCGAGGCCTTGATGCTGGCATAGAGATCGCGCAGCCTGTCCAGCGATTCGAGCTCCTCGTGACAGCCCACGTTCAGCATGGCGAGCGCAAACTGTTGCCGTGTCAGATGATCGATGAGCAGGCAGCTCTGGTCGAGCATGTAGGACTGCTCGGCGCTCATCTCGCCGCGCATCTCGTACTGCTGCAGGGTGCGCGCAAAGATCTGCATTATCCACAGCACCAGCTGCACCACGGCGCCAGGCAGCAGCGTCTCCTCCGACTTAATGCTGCACAAAATTACAAAAATATTAAATTTGAATTTATTAACTACAATTTGCATAAGGAAACTTGGACTAACCGACAGGTGATGCCATCTATGATGCTGACCAGAAACTCGAGCAGCGCCGTCACGCAATAGACGCGTCCCAGCTTATCGTATTTGGCGATGCAGCGCAGCACGGCCGCGTGGGAGACGAGATGCGCGCATAGCGAGTGCTTCAGATAGTTCAACACCAGCTGCGGAAGATGGGTTACGTTAGAACAAGGGGTGGACTATATTGAGGCAGCTTACCGGATTTGCTGTGGAACCAATTACGGCCTGCTGCAGCAAACAATCCGCCAGATTATAGACGTCGCCGCTGACGCCGCGTGGTAAAACCTAAGATAAAGAAAATGGAAATATGTATTAGCAAATTTATAGAATCTGGGATTGTACATTTTTGAAAACGAAAAACAGAGTTTTAATTGTATATATTTTCTTGATATAATTAAAAGCTCATTTAAACCAGACTAACAGCTAATATATATATTGTGATTATTATGTGAGTTCTCGACAAAGACTGGCTTTATTCATGTTTCTATTGCTAACTCGGTCAGGTCAAAGCATCATTTTAATAAAAAAAAAGAAATTTTGTTGCTTTTCATAATAATTTAACTTAACGTCAATTTGTTCCTAAAATTTATTAAATTGAATCAATTCAGTCAGCTTTCTTTAATCCAAAGCTTCCATAGGAAAAATCTTAACCAAAGCCAAGAATAAAACTTAAAACTGGTTAAGAAATGAAAAACTACTAATTTAAACATGTACAATGTGTGATCTAAATATAAATCTGATCATGCTCCTGATTAAATCTTATATACATCGGACACCTACATCATTTTTATAGATATACCGATGAGGGAACACGAAACTTAATATATACAACTATTTAACTATTAACTATTTAACCATAATCAACTTAAAAATGTCTATGCAAGGAAGCCGAATCCAACAAAGTGACAGGTGAACAAATTGTCATTAGAATTTCAGGAGTGTTGAAATGTAGATCAAATTTGGGGTACCAAACGCACCACATTCAAAAACAAACATCAAACTTCTATTTCTAATCACGAACCAAACACAAATACATTGAATTTGTTTTCCGTAATTTTCTCGTCCCGTGTCGCGTTGCAAAATGTTTCGGTTAAATTTGCAATGCATACAGTGTTTTTTTAAGTGTAGCTTTAGGGCAACATTGAAGCGACATCCGCTTCAGGTGACGAGCGTCCAGCATGTAAGGAATCCGGACAATGATTTGTTGTGGGGTGCGCGGTTTAAGCGACTGATCAGCCAGTATCAATTTCGCACCAAGCGGGAATCCTACTATCCGGACCGCAAGTCCGAGATGAAACGTGCCACGATAACGGCTCGACAGCCGCTGGTGTTGAGGTCGCAACAGCAGCGCGGCCTGCCCAAGGACTACTACTACAAGGTGCTGGGCGTGAGCAGGTACGCGTCCATACAGCAAATCCGGAGCGCGTTCTATGCGCTGGCCAAGCGCTATCACCCGGACTCGACGCACTCCGAGGAGAAGCTGAAGCACTTCCAGGAGCTGTCGAATGCCTACAACATACTGACGGACGAGACCAAACGCCTGGAATACGATCAGCTGGGCGGCATCAAGGACGAGCGGGCGTTTCTCGAGCAGGCCGGCAACCCGATGAACACCGATCTGGCCAACAGGAAACCCGATGCGAACATCCAAAGCCAAGAGGGTGCGTGACAGCTATCTACAACTAAATTGATAGATTAATTTCTTTTTTCGCCCACACATAGAAATCAAGAAGCTAACTGGCGGCCACTTTGATCTGCCGCTGAGCTTTCTGGAGGCGACCGTCGGCTGCAAGAAGCGCATCAATTTGCGCTACCTGCGTAAATGCGACAGCTGCAAGGGCAAGTCCCAGCTGATGGCCAACCGGGATGTGGGCAAGGAGCCGTGCCGGCGGTGCAACGGCACCGGCAAGGTGACCACCAGAACGCTCACCTTTACCTCGGTGAACACCTGCGGCCAGTGCAAGGGCAAGCGGTATATCAATCGCAACGATTGCGAGACGTGCGACAATCGTGGCTACGTCACCGGCAATGTGGAGGTGTTCATCACCGTGCCGTCCGGCTCGAAGGCCGGCGATGTGATCACCGTGGACAATCCCAATACGAAGCAGCGGGTGAACTACACCCTCCAGGTGCCGCCGAGCGACTATTTTCGTCGCATCGGCAACGATGTGCACACGGACAAGTATTTGAATATCTCGGATGCCATACTGGGCGGCAATTTCACGGTGCGCGGCCTCTACGAGAATGTCGAGGTGCGCGTCGAGGCCGGCACCCAGTCGCACACCCAGGTGGTGCTCCCCAATAAGGGGGTGCGCACCCGCGACGGTGTCGGCAGCCACATCATCACGCTCAAGGTGCGCATTCCGCGCAATTTGTCGATGAAGCAGCGCCAGCTGGTCCTCGCCCTGGCCCAGGCGGAGGATCCGGTTTTCGAGTTTCAGAAAGGCGGCGGCAAGAAGGTTAACGATTAGCTACAGGCCGGGTGTCCGTGCCGTGTTCTAAAATTCTCAATGTAAAACAATCCATTTTGTTTTCAACTAAAGTTGGGGAGTTTTATCACAAATTTGCATTTTGGTTTTTTTTTTTCACCTTTTTTATGTTGATGCCCCACTGTGAGTCCGTCCAGCGTTCACGCCACGCCACGTTAATTAGTTGCAGGATTTTGTTGTTCTCCTTCATGACGTTTGTTGCCGTTAAAGCGATGTTTATTGCATTATTTTTAGGCACAAGTACCTATAAACAATTTTCTAAATATTTATGCTAAGAAGCCACTGTTTATATTTTTCAGCGCACTGTGTGCATTTTCACGCTAGGGCTGAAACACAATAGTCGATAACTTATCGAAATACTCGATAGCATACATTGTTGCAATACATTCGCATAACTGTTGCAGCACTCATTCTGCATTTGAGCGCGCGAAATTCAAATGACTCGGCAATTGTATTAAATCAAATATGTAATTTATTGAATACAATAAAGTAGCGTATGATTTGTGTAAACTGCTTTAAATATTATGTTCTAAAATGTTTTTTTTTTTTTGACTTTGTACAAAATATATATGTATATATAATAACTATATATGCCGAAAATTGTTCCTCCATTGCACACTTTAAATTTGATGTTTTCACTCAATCTCTTGTTTCTTGATTATTTAAGATATTAATAATTGTTAGTATTATTGCAAATATAACCATAAATGTGCTAATGTTGAGTATTGCTGTTTAATTAACAAAACAAATTTTAAGAAAAACTTGATGTTTCGGTGGATTGTCAAGGGATCGAAACAAAAAAAGAATAAAAACTAATTTACAAAGGCAATTTATTTAATCATAACTTGAAATGAAAGCAAGAATAGTAAATTTGTTGTTGAAAAATATAACAGCTAACTTATGATTGTATGACAAAAGCATTTTCCTATAAATAGCAGCGCCACGAACAGAACTTAAAACTATAAAAAATTGCTTTGAGGAAGGGGGGCGGGGCAGGGCGTCACTCAGTTATGCGTATGTTTTAAATAAATTTTTTTTTTTCTTAAAAACCGAGGAAGAATCGTCATTGATTACATTAAGAGCTAAGTCTAAGACCTATTCATTTATTTACTTAATTGTTTGTTTCGACGCCACACGAGCTATCGCCTCCAATGTCTGCCAGCTGCATATGACCCAAAATTCCATCACTTTATCATCGTCGTCCTTAGTACTTTGAGGAGTGAGTTGTTTTCTCTTTTCATTAATTTGTTGTTTCAGTTGTGTGTTGTTGATGTTGATGTGCACCTAAGTGGAGGAGGAGGAACCGGCTGGTTCATCGCCCTTAACGGCCGAGGCATAACTGGCGCCCGTCGAACTCCCAGGCTTTTCATTAGCTTTCCCATCTCCACCACCTGCAGCAGCAGCAGCAGCTGGACTTGGTACACCGGCAGCACCACCAATGCTAACATTACTGTTCAGACCTGGAGTATGGGTTGAGTCAACTAAATAATTTGTTTTGATATTGCAATTGTGTGTGTGTGTGTTTTGTGTTTGTGTGTGTGTGTTGAATTGCATTTAGTAAGCACCTTTAACATCCATGGCATAGCTATCATCCAAACGCAAGTCGTGCCGCTTGATCAGCTGACACTCTGCGCCCTCAATCGAGGGTATGGAATAGACATACATATAGCCATCCTGCGAAGCAATCAATAGCCTGCAAGAAACAACGAAACAGGATAAATTATAGATAAGTTAGATAGATGGATGGAGGGGACTCACCTTAGCTGCTTCTGTATCGTGGTTATGGCGCACATGCGTCGCACACCCGCCTCCGGCAGCGTGACCGATGCGAAAGCCCGTCCCTGGCTAAAGACATCGGTCACCTGCGTGGGCAAGTAGCTGGTCATCGTTTTGCTCAAGAATCTAAAAAACGAGTAACTTGCATGAGAGAATAGATTGGATGAGTGGTTGTTGTGGTGGTGGTGGTGTTTTATACGGGTTGATTGAAGAAATGAAAGAAAAGAAAAATAGATAAATGTCAAGTGCCACACACAAAACAAAAGAACAAAAAACAAAGTTTTGAAAATTTGATTGGGAGAAACGGTGTATATGTATGTGTGCATGTTATATATATATGTATATATATACACCTTAACCTTAACAGACAAGAATAGGAAGCGCAACCAACACCCATCCGCAGCTTACCCCATCCAATCGTCGCCCGACTGCTTTCCATGATCATTGTTCTCCGCGGCGCTGCGATCCAAACGGAATATGTGCACCGTCTCCGTGTTCGAGCTGGACACCAGATACTCGGCGCAAGTGCTGAACGAGAGCGAGACAATCGAGACGCATCGCTTGAGGCCGCGTCGCAGCTCGAACAGACGACTGCCGTCCTGGGAGCTGAACACACGGATCACAGTGCCACGCTCGCTGGCCGTGGCAATCTCAGTGCCCGACGGGCTGAACGCAATGGCGGCCAGTGGCGTGTCGTGGGCCGGTATCATGGTCTTGGCGTGCAAATTGATGGCATCGAAGATTTGGACCTCGCCCGCGGTCACGCTGCCCGGATAGGCCAGATAGCAGTGCTCCGAGGAGGAGGAGAGCGCACAGAGGCCCAGCTGATTGCAGGGCGTGTCGCGTATGGTGTGCACCACCTTCATGTCCTGAATGTTGTGTATGTAGAGTGACTCCTCCAGGCAGACAATCAATCGCTCGCGATTCAACTTCACGGCCAATATTGTGTTCGAATACGAGTAATTGCAGATCTCGCTCTGCTTCTTGAAGTGGCAGACCTTCAGTTTGCGCGGCGCCCGCTGCGAGACAATGGCAACGAGGGAGCTCTCAAAGAGCCGCTCGATCAGGAATAGATCATCGCATTTTGTGTTGTAGATTTTATCCAGCGTTGAGTCCACCGAGCCCAGACTATAAAGGCTATAACTGCCGCTGGTGGCCACCGCCAGAGAACTGCGGATTTCACATTTATATACACCAAGTATTTTATATATAAGTGTATAGACTTACGTTATGTTTTGATTAAAGTTGACAAACACCTCGCCCGCCTCCACATCGGGTCGCCCTAGCAGGCTCATCATTTCGTCTGTCGCGGCAGTCGCTGGCCTGCAAAGAGGAGGAGCTGCTTTTCAGTGGGTGGAGCCACACAATATATTCCAAGTAGCCATTCGTAATTGCGTTGAAACGTGCAAGAACTTAAAAATATGCCCGTAGCGGGGCTGGCCATGCATAATTTCGATTGCGTATTAGACGAAGGCGCAAACAAAGCAAGCCAAATACATATGGAATCGTGTATTTTGGCTGAGCGCTGATAAAAAGAGAGAACCCCCCACCACACTCCAACAACAACAAACAAAACGCACACGTATGGCCGTCGGGCACTTACTTGCTGCTCCCGAAAACACTGTTTGTGCACTCGCAAAACGTTGGGCAGCGTGTGCGCTAACACAGTACAATGGTTCTATTGTTAAAACTAGCTAATTTAATGGTATTTCTAAAATATTTTTCTATCGCGCAATTGTTTTTGCTATGTTTTGCACTAGGGATGGGTTTGTTTGCTTGCGATATTTCGAATTCACAGATATATCGATATATAGCCTGTGGATGAGTAGCGATAATTATCTTGCGATATATATTTGTAAAAGTTGTTATCGATAGTGTTATTAGATATATATATGTATATTTATTTTATTGTGCTGAAGCTCTGTAAATATTTAGCGTAAACAGATAAAAAAAAGAGATAAACACACAACAACTGCAATGCGAACAGTTCACAATGTGCTTGGATAATGACAAAAATTAGAAGCGTTCATACACAAGCGAAAACCGCAGCAGTTGCCAGTTAGCATGGTTGAAAAAGTTTTTTGGGCCCAACAAAAACAACTGCAATATGCATAATAGTTATAAATGTAAACAGGAATTACAAGATATTTAACGACAAGCCAGTAACGTTTTCTACGCGCGCACACAACCATTGCTGAATAGGTGTAAGGCAGTGAAAAATGCAGACAGACGCAGACAACAAAAGCCATAACAAAGTGCTCGAGTTCTCGACCAAAATAAATGCATATGCATGAGTGTATGTATGTATGTGCGTGTGTGTGTGTGTGCGTGTGCATGTGTGTTATGTATCAAAATGTGTTGACTGGATTCTGATTGGATCGCTGGAATACAATTAACCGTGTGGAGCAAGCACGTCGCTTGCTGATAATATTTAACAACAATCAAGATTTTTACGAATTTTTATGTAAGTATAGACGACACAGCCGACTACCAAACTTGTACATTATCAACAAAAACACACACCCACCTGGTTTATGATAAGCAAATGCGAAGGCGCCCTAAAAACGTGCATTGTTTGCCTGAGAAGAAGCTGTTGGCCATTTTTTTAAATTTATTTTTTGTAATCAGGCCTTTGTTGCGTGATTTATTTGGTAGCGTAACTGTTATCTGGCAAGTGTAAACACTCTACGCACAGTACCGTTATCTCCGTTGTTGTACTTTTCCACCGCGCGCCCAATTGGACAGTGTGCGAACCAGAGAGAGAGAGAGACAGAGAGAGTAAGAGAGCGTAGCGAGCAATTTCAACAGCATTCCTAATTACAGTTGTTGTTTTAGTTCTTGTTTTAATTTTTTTGCTGTGTTGTTGCTGCTGCTTTTTACGTTCATTAATAATTAGCTGTTTATCATTCAACGGCGCGGTTTGTCCGTGTACTTTTGACATTTAGAATCCAATCGGAAACGAATTGCAATTGGACAGGCTGTTTCCAGTTGGACTCTAACTGGATTTCCTGTTGCAGCTCAATTTCCGTGCTCTCGAATATGTCCGACGGCGTCAGCGTGCTGCACATTAAACAGGAGGTGGACACATCATCGGCGGGCGGCGCCAGCAATTCCTGCTGCAGTCCCAGCTCCAAGGCAACGGCGGCACACAACAACAACAATTCCAGCAACAGCAACAGCGGCATGAAATCCTCCCCGTCCGTCTCACCGGAGCGCCAGCTGTGCAGCTCCACAACCTCATTGTCCTGCGATCTGCACAACGTCTCGCTGAGCAACGATGGCGACAGCAACAAGGGCGGCAGCGGGAACGGGGGCGGAGGTGGTGGAACTGGCAGCGGGAACGGGAACGGGGGCGGAGGCGGAGGCAGCGGAAGTGCCGGCGCCAACAATTCGAGCAGCGCCAGCGGTGGCAGCGGTTCGGTCCGGGATGAGCTGCGTCGCCTGTGTTTGGTGTGCGGCGATGTGGCGTCCGGTTTCCACTACGGCGTGGCCAGCTGCGAGGCGTGCAAGGCGTTCTTCAAGCGCACCATCCAGGGCAACATCGAGTACACGTGTCCGGCGAACAACGAGTGCGAGATCAACAAGCGCCGGCGCAAGGCGTGCCAGGCCTGCCGCTTCCAGAAGTGCCTGCTCATGGGCATGCTCAAGGCACAGTATCATCTAAAATACTCCTCTGGTTAACACCAAATTAATGTTATTCTGATCCCAATAGGAGGGCGTGCGCTTGGATCGTGTCCGGGGCGGTCGTCAGAAATATCGACGCAATCCGGTCACAAATTCGTACCAGACCATGCAGATGCTTTATCAGTCCAGCACCACATCCCTGTGCGACGTCAAGATCCTGGACGTGCTCAATTCGTATGAACCAGATGCGTACAGCGTGCAGCAGCAGCAGCAGCAGCAACAACAGCAGCAGCAGCAGCAACAGTTGCCGCACACAACCAGCTGCAATGATGAGGCCTCCTCCTCGTCCGGCAGCGTTAAGCTGGAGAGCAGCAACAGCACTCCGAATGGGAATGGAGCTTGCATTTTCCAGAACAACAACAATGATCCGCAGGAAATACTTAGCGTGCTCAGCGATCTCTACGACAAGGAGCTGGTGGGCACCATTGGCTGGGCCAAGCAGATACCCGGCTTCATCGATCTGCCGATCAACGATCAGATGAAGCTGCTGCAGGTATCCTGGGCGGAGATCCTGACGCTGCAGTTGACATTTCGCTCGCTGCCCTTCAATGGCAAACTGTGCTTCGCCACCGACGTCTGGATGGACGAGCTGCTGGCCAAGGAGTGCGGCTACACGGAATTCTACTATCATTGCGTGCAGATCGCCCAGCGCATGGAGCGCATCTCGCCCCGCCGCGAGGAATACTATCTGCTGAAGGCGCTGCTGCTGTCCAACTGTGATATACTGCTGGACGATCAGAGTGCGCTGCGCGCCTTCCGCGACACCATCCTCAACTCGCTGAACGATGTGGTCTACCTGCTGCGCCACTCCTCGGCCGTCTCCCACCAGCAGCAGCTGCTCCTCCTGCTGCCCTCGCTGCGCCAGGCGGACGACATACTGCGGCGTTTCTGGCGCGGCGTCGCCCGCGACGAGCTCATCAGCATGAAGAAGCTGTTCCTCGAGATGCTCGATCCGCCGGCCAGGTGAAATTCGTTCAACTGCAGCCAGTCGAATTAGCTTTAAGTTCAGGTGCAAATATCGATCTAAGTTCGTAGTATACTCTAGTTAGTAAGCATTCAAAGGTGTAGCTCATAAACTGTATATATATCTATATATATATATATATATAGGGAATGTCTGTGTAATGTGAATTTATGCGTAGAGAGTAAACCGAGTACATTGTATTGAAAAACTTAAAGGAAACATTTAATCAACTACCAAACTAGAAAACTACCAACTACTACGATTAATTATACAACAGGTTAGAACGTTTATCTTCGGCGTGCCGACGATCAAATACCCTAGCAGATGGTTTACAAATAAAACTATAGGATATAGTAGGTTTAGTTAGTTGGTTTTAGAACAAATTTTAGGAATATAAGCTAGCTTAAGGAACAATAAAGTTGTTCTTAAAAAAAAAATCTCACTTTTGGTTATAAAATTCGTAGTTTTTCAGTTTCAGTTTGAGATATCTTGAAAGTTTTCAATGTAATATTATATTTAAAAAAATCTGTTTTTGCTCACAAATTATTTTTTTTAAGCTTCAACAAGATATCTCAGACAACAGATAGTTCATATGACAGCCAGATGATATAGTGCACCGATGTTGATAAGTTTTTGCTGATATGCTGGAAATTTACAGAAGCTCGTAACTGGAGAGCTGGGCTACAAAAAACTTTAAAAAACAGTTTTTATACAAAAAAATTGGATTTTGACTAAGAACATGATATAGAGTCCGATCAAGTTATTTATAGAAACTGCCGCAGAACTGAGAGATTTAAAGATTATTTATATATAAAAAAAAACCTCTGCTAGGGCAACAAAAGGCAGACTTAAAACACAGTTGTCGATCTTAAGCACTAAATTATATAGTATATACATAGTTAAGAGGGTATTCCGATTGCACACTGCCAAAAACAGCTGAATAATGGAAGGTTTTCTTTCTTTTTTTAACAGTTTTAACTAATTGGTATTATAGAAACTATATCAACTAGATGATACCTGGAACCTTTAGCATTGTGTGTTCAGTCACAAAGATAGCCCTCAGTTGCTTACGTATATATATGTCTATACAGTACATTATAGTCAGGGATGGGGGGGATGTGTAGGATAGAAAGGCATTTGATTAGCGCTATCGTTGGTCATATTTACAAATATTGCAGACTAGAGACGTTGGCCAATTCCATCAATTGGCCTTAACAGGCACACACGATATTTGCATGTATTATGAATATATATATATCTATATATAGTTATTACGGCCGACTACGCTGCAGATCCGGCGAATCGAAGTACTTGCGCGAGTTCTCCTGGAAGCGATCGCTGCGCGCCAGCTCGTTCCGGAAGTAGGAGATGGTCTTCAGGAGGCCCGTCTCGAGCGGCACCTTCGGCTCCCAGTTGAGCCGCAGCTTGGCGCGCGTGATGTCCGGCTTGCGACGCTGCGGGTCATCCTCCATGGCCTTGATCTGCTTCACCTCGCTGGTGCCGCCCACCAGATGCTTGATGATGTTCGCAAATTCCCCAATGGTCTGCTCGACGGGATTGCCCAGATTCACCGGCTGCGTGTAATTGGAGGCCATCAGTGCGATCATGCCGTCCACCAGATCGGAGACATACTGGAACGAGCGCGTCTGCTTGCCATTCCCATAAACGGTGATCGTCTCGTTGCGCAGCGCCTGCAGTATAAAATTGGACACCACCCGGCCGTCGTTCATGTGCATCCGCGGTCCGTACGTATTAAAGATGCGCGCCACGCGCACCTGCACCTTCTCCTGCAAGGGAAACAGAAACGGGTGCATTCATTAGCTGCAATCGGATGGAAAGCTAAACAGACCTGGTATTCAATTTCTTAGCTCGATGAATTTAAAGTGAGTGGGGTATATCCACTTTGATACTGGGTTTGTTACTCAAAAACAAAAATATATTCCTCTTCATTCTTAGATCTTTAAAGTTAATCAGAAAAATGTTGATCACATTTGGATGTGGATTATGGATTTTCAGTTGTCTGACATTTTGCCACGCCCCCACTGGGCGTGGCTAAAAAATATTCACACGCTATCTGATGCACTTATGCCCGAGTATATATTCCAAATTTCAGGTCTCTAGCTTCAAGAGCAGCTATAATAATTGAATTCCTAGAAACAGACAGACAAACCCAAATAACTTTTTTACGTTTTCCTAGTAGAAAGAGTAGAGTATCGCATTTCCCCTTTGTTCTAGCCATAAAATGTCTTTAAATGCATCGCTGCGCATTTTTTCAAAAGTATTCCAATGATAATGAAATCGGTTACACCGTTAATCCGAGGCGGAACTCACCTGCTTGGCGTAGGCGTAGCTGAGCGTCTCGGAGACGCGTTTGCCCTCGTCGTAGCAGGCGCGCGGACCGATGGGATTGACGTGGCCCCAGTAGGTCTCCGGCTGGGGGTGCACGGTGGGATCGCCGTAGACCTCCGAGGTGCTGGCGATCAGCACCTTGGCCATGACACGCTTGGCCAGGCCCAGCACATTGATGGTGCCCATGGTGTTCGTCTTTATCGTCTTGACCGGATTGTACATGTAGTGCGGCGGGGAGGCGGGCGACGCCAGATGATAGATCTCGTCGATCTCAATGAACAGCGGATTCACGATGTCGTGGTGGATGAGCTCAAAGTTCTCGTGGCCCAGCCAGTGCTCCACGTTGCGTTTGCGGCCCGTAAAGAAGTTGTCCACCACGATGATCTCGTGTCCCTGTATCATCAGATAGTCAACCAGATGGGAGCCGACAAAGCCGGCGCCGCCGGTGATCAGAATGCGCTTGCGATTCTTATAGTTGAGGTATTTGACCTTGGGATATTTGCGCGGCGTGCTGGCCTGCAGCGAGCGCACCTGCTCCTCCAAGTGCGCCAGCTGCTCCTTGGTGTGCAGCAGCTCCTGGCGCTGCTGATGCAGCAGCGCCATTTGCGCCTCGTACGCCATTTGCAGATTCCGTTGGACAGCATCCTCGGTGGGCGGCCACTGGCGTTGCTCCTCCACCACATGGGCTGCCAGGGGGCTGGTCACACTGGGCGCCAGCACAGTTCTGTACAGATAGATTAGAGCCAGGGCAATTAGCGAGGCGCCCGCAACAATTCGAATGCGTTTTTTCGTCAAGCTCATTATGAGAGAAACAACGGTGGTGTGTGACGACGACAACAGAAATGAGAAGCTGTCGTTCTTATCAGCAAGTGTGCGGCCCACATCCACATTGCATGTTTATTTGCGTTACTCTTGTGTGTTTACCCACAGCAAAGTTCGTTTTTGTTTTACAGGCCCCGAGTCACAAAACAGCTGTTTCTGCTCTGAACAGCTGTTCAGTGTACTCGCCTAGCAAAGCGAAACGCTTAATAAATATAGTTAGTCGCTGGCTTTATTTCGCGATCTGGTGCAATTTAAACCGGCATGCGGTTAAAATTGATAAACTTGGCGGATTGTTTAGTAAGTGGCGCTGGAATTTGAACCCAATTTTCGCCAACTCCAGTGCAAGAGTTAAACGTTGCAAAACTATCGATAGAAACTGCAGTGCTTATTGCTTACTCTGCAATAAAATTAAAGCAATTCAGATAATAAATTTATAAATAGGTTTTTGGTTAAATTAATATTGAGTTACTTTAATTATCTACGGTAACTTATATATAACTTCGCTTGAATTGCAAAACATTTATAAATGTTGATAGTGAAATCGCGCGAAATAGTTTCCATCTATCGATAATAGCTAAGTGTGACCAGAGACAATGTGCTCATTAAAAAGCGTTCGGTAGTTATTTGTGTCGTTTTTACAAATAAAGTCTGGCAGCTGCATCATTAAGTCAGCTGCTTGTAGTTTTGCATTTTCATTGCAAAAAATTTTTTTCTTTGCTAAAAACTTTTATTAGCCGAGCTACAAGTCCCAAAAGGCGCGACACAAACAATGCCGAACGAAAATGAGCCAGCAGCCAGTCCAGATGAAAGCAGTGAGCACGAATTGCAGCAGAAAGCTAAACAGCTAGCAACAGTTTCTGAAAAAATGCTGACAGCCGCCTTTGCCGGCTTAGAAGTTAAGGGGCCAGGGGCAGCGGCAAGTACAAGCAATAGCAACAACGAGTCGTCGGATTCGGCGGCGCTGGCCAAAAATGGCGCCAATATACCGTCAGAATCCAGTAAGTAAATCACAATTTGTAAATTCTAATTGGAATGAAGCGGAATGCAGAATGAGGTTAGGTTGTATTTGTGCGTGCAATACGTATTTGTGTGTGTGTGATTGTTTTCTTATCTGCATTGATATAAAGTTAACTATTGAAAGTAAATAAATGTTTATTACCTAGACTTGATTCCAAAGCCGCTAACGATAAACGATGCGATGGCGATGGTGCAGCAACACGCAAACAGTCCGCCGTCAAAGCGATTCACCTTCTGGTCGACGCAGCCGGTGCCGAAGCTGAACGAGCTGGTGACCACCAACGAGTGCATCGAGCCGAACAAAGCGATCGCCGATATACGAGCTGAGCCGTATACGCTGCCCAGCGGATTCAAGTGGGTGACACTGGACCTCAACGACACCGGCGACCTGAAGGAGCTCTATACGCTGCTCAACGAGAACTACGTGGAGGATGACGATGCCATGTTCCGTTTCGACTATCAGCCGGAGTTCTTGAAATGGTCACTGCAGCCGCCCGGCTGGAAGCGCGACTGGCATGTCGGCGTCCGGGTGGAGAAGTCGGGCAAACTGGTCGGCTTCATATCGGCCATACCCAGCAAATTGCGGGCCTACGACAAGGTGCTCATGGTTGTCGACATCAATTTCCTGTGCGTGCACAAGAAGCTGCGCAGCAAGCGTGTCGCCCCCGTGCTGATCCGTGAGATAACACGCCGTGTCAATCTGACGGGCATCTTTCAGGCGGCGTACACCGCTGGCGTGGTGCTGCCGACGCCCGTTTCCACCTGCCGCTACTGGCATCGATCGCTGAATCCCAAGAAGCTGGTGGAGGTGCGATTCTCGCATTTGGCCCGCAACATGACCATGCAGCGCACCATTAAGCTCTACAAACTGCCCGATCAGCCCAAGACGAAGGGCTACCGTCGCATCACGTCCAAGGATATGGACAAGGCACACAAGCTGCTGGAGGAGTATCTGAAGCGTTTCAAGCTGTGTCCGGTGTTCACCAAGGAGGAGTTCCGTCACTGGTTCACGCCGCGCGAGGGCATCATCGATTGCTTCATTGTCGCCGACGAGAAGGGCAACATCACCGATCTGACCAGCTACTACTGTCTGCCCTCGTCTGTGATGCATCATCCCGTGCACAAGACTGTCCGTGCCGCCTACTCCTTCTACAATGTGTCCACAAAGACACCGTGGCTGGAGCTGATGAACGATGCCCTGATCTCAGCGCGCAACGTCCAAATGGATGTCTACAATGCCCTCGATCTGATGGAGAACAAAAAGTTCTTTGTGCCTCTGAAGTTCGGAGCCGGGGATGGCAATTTACAGTACTATCTGTACAATTGGCGCTGCCCGAACATGCTGCCCGAGAAAGTGGCCTTGATACTCATGTAGGAGGCGGAACACATAGCATCCCAAAACCAACACCAACAACAACAACAACAAACACGAAACACTGAAAAGAGAAACCCGCAGCTAAAATGCACTATTCGCACGCAAAACAAAACTTGTTCACATTCTTGTCGAGTTCTCGTTTCATTTAAGCGCCAGTCTTAAAAGTCTAACTTTAATTATTGCACTAAGCTTTTGCGCTCGCTAATGTTTTGATATTTGCATCTTGTAATTCCTCGTTTAACGAATTCAGCATAAATTAGCATCTATATATTTGATTGTTTCCAAACGTTGTCTCATGTCCCCCATGTGGAATGCATTTTTTTCTATTGCAATTGCTAAGCTTGAATACTATTAACGAACAATGAATAAACGGAAACACGCAGTTAAATTGGTTTTTTTGTGTATGCACATAAATTTGAATTTGGCGCGCATTGTTAGCTGACAATGGCAATGCAGCAGTCTGGCAACGCTGTCAAAAAAAAAGCGCGCGCTCAGCAAGAAACAAAAACAGGTGTGTTATAATTGTGTTGCTTAAATTGCATTGCTGTTTGTTTTAAATGTGAAAATAAAATCAACACCAATATGGACGAGTCGATATTCAAAGAGAAATACCAAAAGTACAAGCTACGCGTCAAGGTATGGGAAAGGGATTTCAAAAAGAAACACGGCCGCGTGCCCTCCAAGGTAAAATGTTTGCAAAGGCAATCTGAAGATCTTTTATAAAAAATGTTATTTTTTATTTAAGTACGATATCAGGGAGGCCAGCCAGGATATACGCGACTCGTACAAGATGTACTACAAGCTGAAGACATCGTTTCTCGAGGAGACGCTCAGCGATGTGCTCGGCGAGGACGGTTTCGATGTGCTGGAAATGACCCAATCCGAGGATTTGGGCGTCGCCCTCCTCGACCAGAGCACGGAGAGCCTCAATGGGGGGCCGCAGCTGCCGCTGGACATCTCGGCGCTGGTGCAGCAAACCAACGAGAACTTCTCGAACCTCCAGGAGCTGCCCACGCCGCAGGCACTCACAAATTTAACCAATCGCGATGAGTTTCACATCATCCGCAAATTCGAGCCCGTCGAGGAGCTGGCGCAGAACAAAACCGCCTGGGGCGAGAACGTGAGCAAGCAACAGCCGGTGCCGGTGGAGACTTCGCCAGCATCCGCTGACACTCTGAAGGCGCGCACGCCCAGCATTAAGGCCAGCGTCAGCAGCAAATTGTTCCAATCGACGCGCAGCTTTGCCAAGCGGAATCCCCGCAAGCCGCTCTCCCGCAGCGCCTCAAATCCCAGTAGCAGTGGTGGGGCTGGCGGCGCCGCTGCTGAGCTGGCCGAGCAGCTGCCCGACCTGGAGACGATACTCATCCGCAAGGCGCAGGAGCACAAGGCGGCCGAACTGAGTGCGGCCAATGCCCTGTTGGCCACGGAACCCGGCAAGGAGTCCATCAAGACGCACGTGGATGAGGGTTGGCTGCAGCGCAACACGGCGCAAAATTCGCTGGACCAACAGCTGCCCAAGAAAGCAGCCAAAACGGAAGTAAACAACAATCCGACGCCGGCCAAGAAAACCAACTTTGGCCTGGCCAATTTGGACTTGAGTAAATTGAAGACAAGGATTACTCCGCCGGAGCAGTCACTGCCAGCGGAGCCAGCTGAGGTGCCACAGGAAGTCGCAGTTGCAGCCGCCGAATCCGATTCCGACTCTGTGGTGGCCGAGAGCGAGGAGGAAGCGGATCAGCCGGAGTACAGGCACATAGCCAAACGGCGCAGAATCATGCCCACCACGAATTCCCCTCCCGCTGCACCAGAGCCGCCCGCAACCAAAGCGGAGCAACCTGAAGACGAAGAGGAGGGCAAAGATTTCTCGGCGGATGAGGAGCGCGATGCCAACTACGAGCCGGAGCTGCCCAAGAAGTCCAGGCGCAAGCAGGCCACAGCCAAACGGCAGAAGCCCAAAACCGAGAAGAAACCAGCCAAGGCCGAGAAGAAGCCAGCCAAGCCCAAGGCGGAGAAGCCACCGAAAGCGAGCAGAGCCAAGGCCAAGGCCAAAACAGTTGCCCAGCCAGATGAGCCGGAGCCTGAGCCCGAGGAGCAGCCACTGAATCCCGAAGATCTGAAATATATGCTGGCGCTGGAATCGGGCGATATAACCTCGGTGCCGCGCATCCAACAGGATGAACTGGCGCAGGCGGACGAAACGGCGCAAAGGTACATCAGCAACTTTGCCGCAGGATTGGCCGCCAGTGCGGCGTCCACGTCGGCAGCGGGCCAAATGGGAATGAACGAGAAGCGCGCCGCGGCACGCAAGAAGCTGGAGGAGAAGGTGGCGGCGGGCAAGCTCAACGAGAACTTCGTGACCATCAACATACAGAAGAAGAAGTTTGCGCGCGGCAAGAAGACGGTGAACTTCAGCAAGTACAAGAAGCAGCAGTGGAAGCACAAGAAGCGCGTGGCGGCCCTGGCCGGGCCCGACATGGACATGGGCGGCTGCGATGGGGGCGTGCTCACCTGCTTCAATTGCGGCGGCGTTGGCCACTTTGCGCAGCAGTGCAAGATCAAGGGCGATGCCCTGTTGCCGCTGAGCGCACAGCTGGAGGAGGATCCGTCGCCGTTTCCCACGCTCGCCGAGGCCGAGCAGATGGCGACACAGGGCGCGCTGGCGGCGCACAGTCGCCACATTGAACGGCTGCCGCAGGCGGCCAACACCAATGCCATCTATCAGCAGTCCGGATCAGAGTCCGAGTCCGGCAGCAACAGCGATGAGGAGGTGGAGCAGGCTACTCAGCCGGATGAGTGTGCGTCCCACATGTCCAGCGATGATTCCGACATTGATTTCGAGGCCTTGGACGCGGCTGTTAGCGCCGCGCAGACTCCCGCCTCGCCCATCAAGAGCTACGTGGGCCACAAGATACCCGCGGAGTTCCTCAAGCAGGCCGGCCTGGACACCGACTCAGGCACGGGCGGAGCGCGCACGCAGCACGGCGGCGTCCAGCCGCTCTACGAGCTCAATCCGGATGGCACAGTCAAGGAGCTGACGCCCGAGGTGACCGAGGCACTGCATCTGTTCGGACACAGCAATTTTCGCAAGGGTAAGACCACGATACAAAAAACTTTCAGGACTTAAAACGAGCTTTGAAATCAGTGCACAAACCAAACCCCGATTTGGTATCCAAAATCCGATAAATTTCAAATCTACCTATGCTTTACGTGAACAGATTAGGCTTATTTTGGTAGCTCCAGCTCTTATAGTTTTGGAGATATGCTTAAAAAACTAAAAAAAGCCGATAAATATCGATCATTTAAAATAAATTTGAACTGTTTATGCTTTACGTGAAAAGATTATGCTTAATTTTGTGGCTCCAGCTCTTATAGTTTTGGAGATATGCTTAAAAAACAAAAAAACAAGAAAACGATAAATATCGATCATTTAAAATAAATTTGATCCGTTTATGCTATACGTGAACATATTAGGCTTAATTTGATGGCTGCAGCTCTTATAGTTTTGGATATATGCTTAAAAACTAAAAAAAAAACGATAAATATCGATCATTTTTCTCCGAGATGTCTCCTTCTGTTGCCCGTTGCCTCTTGAAATTTTTACCCTACTTTAATAACGAATTGTGATTTCTTACCGGCAGGTCAGGATCGCGCTGTGATGCGCATTTTGAGCGGTCTGTCCACGCTGGTGACCCTCAGCACCGGCAGCGGCAAGTCCTTGTGCTATCAGCTGCCCGCCTACTTGTACAGTCGCCGGCAGGGCGCCATCACGTTGGTGATATCGCCGCTGGTCTCGCTGATGGAGGATCAGGTGACGGGCGTGCCGCACTTTCTGCGCGCCCATTGCCTGCACACGAACCAGACGCCGCAGCAGCGCCTCAAGATCCAGCAGTTGATCGCGGATGGCGAGATCGATATACTGCTCGTCTCGCCGGAGGCGGTCGTCTCCGGCGAACGTGCCACGGGCTTTGGCGCCATCCTCCGCCAGCTGCCGCCCATCGCGTTCGCGTGCATCGACGAGGCCCACTGTGTGTCCCAGTGGAGTCACAATTTCCGGCCCAGCTACCTGATGATATGCAAGGTGCTCCGCAAGAATCTCGGCGTGCAAACGGTGCTGGGCTTAACAGCGACGGCGACGCTGCCGACGCGCATCAGCATCATCAATCATCTGGGCATTGCGGATGGGGAGCGTGGCATCATCAGCGATATTCCCCTGCCGGACAATTTGATACTGTCCGTGTCCAAGGATGAGAATCGCGACGCGGCGCTGCTGCAGCTGCTCAACAGCGCCAGGTGAGTTCGTGGCGTACTCCCAGCTATCAGTTACAGTTAATGTCTGTTTCCTCCCGTTCAGATTCGAGAGCTGCCAATCCATCATCATCTATTGCACCCGTCGCGATGAGTGCGAGCGGATTGCGGGCTTCATACGCACCTGCCTGCAGGAGCGCAAATCCGGCGCAGAGCCGCCGCCGACGCAGAAGAAGCGCAAGCGCGTCAACTGGCAGGCGGAGCCCTATCATGCGGGCATGCCCGCCTCCAGGCGGCGCACCGTCCAGAACGCCTTCATGGCCAACGAGCTGCGCATTGTGGTGGCCACCATCGCGTTTGGCATGGGCATCAACAAGCCGGACATACGCGCGGTCATCCACTACAATATGCCCAGGAACTTCGAGAGCTATGTGCAGGAGATCGGACGTGCCGGCCGCGACGGTCTGCCCTCGCATTGCCATCTCTTCCTGGACGCCAAGGGCGGCGATCAGAACGAGCTGCGTCGTCATGTGTACGCCAATTCGATTGATCGCCATGTCATCCGCAAGCTGCTGCAGCGCATCTTTGTGCCCTGCAGCTGCGACAAGCAGCTGGCCAAGAAATCCGCCGAGATTGTGCCCGCTGGCCAACCGGCGGATGCGGCCGATTTCAGCACTGCGATTGCTGCACGCGAACACGTCTGTCCGGGACACGAGATTGGCTTCTCCGTGGAGCAAACGGTCGAGGCACTGGACATTCCGGCGGAGAACATATCCACGCTGCTGTGCTATATGGAACTGGAGCCACGCTGGTGCATGAATGTGCTCAGCTCCGCCTACATCATGGCCAAGGTGATCTCCTACGGTGGACCCAAGTATCTGAAGTAAGTAATATGCTTTAGAAATACATTAATTACAATATATATTAACTACTTACCCCACAGACATGCCGCCAAGGAATGTCCGCCGCTGGCCATGGCCATTGCCCTGCAGATCAAGCACAAGACCTTCAAGGAGGATGCCAACATCATAGAGTTCTCCGTCATAGACATTGCCGCCGGCATAGGCTGGAACAGCGGTGTGGTCAAGTATCAGCTAAAGAACCTGGAGTGGATGCAGGGTATTGAATAAATCTTTAATCACCTCCTATATAAATTTGCTATAATATACCTTCAAATTTTAGTCAATGGCTTTCCGAAGCGTTCACCGATCAGTGTCAGCTTTTATGATCTGGGCTTTCGCATCAAGGCGCCTGGCGATTTCACCGAAGCGGAAATCGATGATGCCCTGGACACGCTCTACACACGCTCGGTTAAACAGGAGCGCACTCAGCTCATCCAGTTGCAGTATGTGGCCCACGGTTTGTCCGCCGTGGCTTATAGTTCGTGCGGACAATGCTGCAGCGTTGATTTTCCCCAGGATCGCTGCGCCCAGCTGAAGGGCATTGTGCGCAACTACTTCCGCAACGACTATCCGCAGGATTTGGAGCTCGAAATTGAGGTAATTACTCGCTTTAATATTCGTTTTTGATTAGCTCTTTGTAATTTTTGCTATTGCTGCAGCCCAGCAACGTGCCGGATGAACACATTACGGCCGATGTGCATGCCCTGATCAACATGTATCCCGATAATACATTTAGTGGACGCAACATAGCGCGCCTGTTCCATGGCATATCCAGTCCAAATTATCCGGCTGTCATGTGGGGACGCTGCAAGTATTGGCGGGCGCACACCAAAGTCGATTTCAATCGCATACTCAAGTTGGCCAACATGGAGATTGTCAAGCGGCGCACGTGATATGATATTTAAAATAATATTTGTTTCTTTTTAGTTTATAAATGTTGCCTTTCTAACTTAATATATAAATTATAAAGTAAAATACTGAAATACCAAGCATTTTTTATTTAAAATTTGATTTGCCCGCGTCATTTACTCGCTGTTCATGAACTAGCTAGTTCCAAGCCACAAACTAAACTACCAGGCAAGCAGAATCAGTAGTTAGTTCTGCTGAAGTTAGCAAATGGAGTTTGGAGCAGCACAAAATTCTGTTTGAATATTAATAATGAGCTTAAGTTATCATAAATAAAAACTCGAAAAAATATGATAGGAAAAATAATAAAACAAATAATACAAAAATATTGATTACCATTTCCTAGAGCTTGTGAATTACGCGTGCCAGGCTCAAAGTCGTATGAGACACGGAACATGCGATAGTTTTAATCGGCACATCACTAGCCGGCAAAGTGTTGCTGGTGCGCTTTGTTTGTTAAGTCAACAAAAGTTCTACAAGTAAAAGTAGAGCTATATACATTTATATTTTGTATACAAAAGGTAACAGATGTGCAAATAAAACAAAAAAGGATTTAATATGAAAAGGAAGGCAATATATAAATAATCAATACGGAAACGCAAACGATTTGTTTTCACAGATAACTCTAGTTAAATTTCAGTTAAATTTTCAATAGCATATAACAATAAAATATATATTGTACCAGTTGCTGTTCGCGAATAAAATTGATAGCGCTTATCAACAGTTGATGGTCGGTCCCTCCCTCTCATTAGCTCAATTGAGAAACGGAATTATAGTTGTAGTGGAGCCAGAATTTTTGACTGCGTGGCCGAAAGTGCGTTTCTTGTGTTTGTGTGTGTTTGTTTGTTTGTGCTTGTTTATGTGGGTGCCGCGGAAGTCAAAGGCGTTGCGTGTCAAATTGGAGTAAATGCAGCTCTAATCGCGTGCATAAATTGTATTTTTTTGTATTGTAGTTTAACAACACAGCAGCACTATGTTTACGTACGGCTGCTTGGCCCTCCTAATGCTCGTTGCAACAGCAACAGCCGCCAAGTCCGAGGATAACGAATCCTGTTATTCATTTGCTGGTGGCTCGGTTTATCCTGCTGGCGAGCCCAAGGGCGAACATCAATTGCAGTACACAAAGGCAGTTAGTAAGTGGTAATAAAAAACTTTACTTTCCTCACATATTAATGGCGCTCCTTTACCCAACAGTTTCCAAGCCGGCGCCACAATTTGAGGGCACCGCGGTGGTCAACGAGGAGATTGTCCAGCTCTCGCTCTCACAGTATCTGGGCAAATACGTTGTGCTGCTCTTCTATCCACTGGATTTGTAAGTTTATTGCAAATGTCGCCTCTAACTCAATCTGATCATTTTCAACTTTGCAGCACATTCGTTTGTCCCACGGAGATAATTGCGTTCTCGGATCGAATTGCTGAATTCCGTAAAATCAACACGGAGGTAATCGCGGCCAGCGTTGACTCGCACTTCACGCACTTGGCTTGGATCAATACGCCGCGCAAGGAGGGCGGCCTGGGCAAGGTCAAGATACCCCTGCTCTCGGATCTGACGCACAAGATCAGCAAGGACTATGGCGTGTATCTGGAGGCAAGCGGCCATGCGCTGCGGGGTCTCTTCATTATTGATCAACGTGGCGTGCTGCGCCAGATAACCATGAATGATCTGCCCGTGGGCCGCTCTGTGGATGAGACCATACGTCTAGTGCAAGCCTTCCAGTACACTGATACCCACGGAGAGGTGTGTCCAGCTGGCTGGAAACCAGGCGCCGATACGGTGTGTACACGTCTCCATCAAATTTGTGTCCAACTTTGTTAATTAAAATTTACTTGCAGATTGTGCCCAATCCGGAGGAGAAAACAAAATACTTTCAGAAGAACAATTAAATAGTGATTCTTGAACTAGCATTTTCTATATCCAGTTCGGTTAACATTACATTTCCACGATTTACATCAAAAATTATGTAGTATCAATGATACAGTAATTCCACGATCGCTTGTAAATATGCTAATTAAAAAATTTCACATGTGTTTTATATAAAATAGAATTCATTTGTTTTATACATGTATGTAAAGGAGATACAGCATCACAAAAATAAGTTTGTGGTTATTCAAATATGTGATAAATTATTCAATGAATGCAGATAACATTTATAGTCCCAAGAACGTTAACAATATATAATTCGCTTTAAGTACATACAAAAATAGCTACATATACGCGGACCTGGAGCCAGTTCGTTGAGGTATATATACTTATGCAGGAAGGCTGGGTGGGGAGGTGTACAACAATTAGGACATCTTAAGGCACTCTTAATCATTTTGTATCAGAGATTCGGGGGGTGTGCGTTTAAATGCCAACCGAACGTTGGTGTTAGATAAAGTAAGTACATAAATATATACAAATTTCTATAATTACATACAAATAAATAAGTTTAGCATATAGGTACAAGCTATGATGAATGGGGAATGCATTCACACTAAAATGTTTGTGCGCATTATAAATATATAAATGTTTTGATTTGTTCGGTCGATAAAATAGCCCGTGCACTCTGTGCAATCAGCGGGAAAATTCGAGTTGTAATACAAAAAATTAAAATAAAATAAATTAAAAAAAAATAAAACGATAGAGCCTAAATAAGTAGGCGATTAAAATGTGTGCTGGAGTACTGTAAAAAGCAGGCGCCTATTTCTCGTAGTACTTCAAGTCCTGTAAGACAGAAAAATAGACAAGTTAAGAGATTTATATATATGATATATGCAGGCACCTACAATCAAGAATACGGCGGCGAGCATCGCCGCCTTCATGCGCACATCCAAGTTTAGGGGGAACGTGACCTTAAAGTAATCGGCGCCGGTAAACGATTCCCCCAGTCCCAGCCACTTTTTAGTTATTTCGCCAATTTGTTCGCGGTTCACGTTCAATACCTACAAGGCAGACAAGATTAAAACCAAACATGGCATGTAGACTCCAGACAAACAAATAACATATATGTAGGCAGTCAAGCACGGCGAGATTGTGACGTCATCTTCCGCTTCGATAACTACCATATATGATTTCATTTGTTCAATTGTTGCGTACTCACCTTGAAGGGAACATCTTGGAAGCATTTGGCGAGATAGTTGGGTCCCTCGATGTAAAGCACAACGTCGCCAAATGAATTCTTTATTTCGTATTTTGCATAAATTGAAAAGACCGCCTCCACGTTGCCAATAACTTGTCCGGGTGGCGACGAGACCTCCACGGTGCTCAGGCACATGGGAAAACAACAAAAGGCATCGCACCGAAACGGACGATTTATCTGCATCACCTCGTTCTGGAAGCTATCCATTAGTTTTAATCCAAACGGACGAGTTGAGCCGAGCATTGTGCGGGCGCAGAACGAGCTCTCTTCATAAGCCAAGTACACATTCTGGCCGAGTCCGTTCTTGACCTTATAATGATTCTTCAACTCGATTCCGGTGATGGACTCCAGTTTACAAATTTTCTGCGACACAAACACCTGATCCAGGACGGTTAAATATTCGAGGCCACGCGGACAGTTGCTGCCCACTGGAATGCTCATCCACTCCTCTGTTACAACAAAGTTTTTATTGATAATTTTTCAATATATACATATGTACAAAAATTGTTGTGGCCAACGCACACAAACAAAAATTACAAAAATTATAGTATATATTTTGTATGCACATGCTCACCAGGGCTAGCGTCTTTTGCGTATTGCACAGGATGTGGTGCATCTTGCGGCACCTTTTTGTAGTCATTCACTTGCATAATTTTGTTCAAAATTGGCGTAAACGAAATAAATAAATTTAATTGTTTATTTGAGAAACATCCCAACGCTGGCCTTGCTGAAGAATAGTCGATGACTGTGTCGATATATATGAAGCAAATTTGGTATTAAATTATCGCCGGTAATTGTTCGTTTTAGTCACCGTAGGTAAAGCGCGTCCAAATAAAGTGGGGGTGGTGTCTATCTTACTTAGTTTTTTACGAGGATTCCATTTCCGG